>CAUDMG010002914.1:1595000-1687500 GCA_958450375.1 Homarus gammarus | reverse complement strand
GAAAAGAGAGTTGGCGCCAGTACACACCCTTGCTTAACCCCCGTTTGGATGGGGAAAAACACAGACTGGGTGCCATTGTGCAGGACACTGCCGTTCATGCCATCGTGGAGTTGCCTCACAATGGCGATAAATTTTGGTAGGCAGCCAAAACGGCTGAGGGTCTGCCAGAGGGCTTCCCTGTTGACCGACACTAACACACGAACACACCAAAACACCAACACTCTAACACACTAACACTCCAACACACTAACACTCCAACACTCCAACTCACTTGGCCAATGCTTGGCTCATTACCCAAGTCTCTGTGACACCCCACACCACGTAAGGTCCTTCATATCAACACCCGAGGAAGAGTTACTGCACCACGTGAACACCACACCACCCGGTGTCCCCATGACCACGTGAGGTCCTTCATATCAACACCTGAGGACGATTTCCTGCACCACGTGAACACCATACCACCCGGTGTCCCCGTGACTACGTGAGGTCCTTCATATCACACCCGAGGACGATTTACTGCACCACGTGAAAACCACACCACCTGGTGTCTCCATGACTACGTGAGGTCCTTCATATGAACACCCGAGGACGAGTTACTGCACCACGTGAACACCACACCACCCGGTGTCCCCATGACCACGTTAGGTCCTTCATATCAACACCCGAGGACGAGTTAGTACACCACGTGAACACCATACCACCCGGTGTCTCCATGAACACGTTAGGTCCTTCATATCAACACCCGAGGACGAGTTACTACACCACGTAAACACCACACCACCTGGTGTCTCCATGACCAGTCCAGGCCCGGGCCATCAACTGTAAACTATAATAATTTGTATGTCCAATTCATGTTCCTTCTTCTTTCAGTAATGAAAGCTTTTGTTAAACGACCTACCCACCCCACACTAACACACTAACACTCCAGCACACCAACACACTAACACACCAGCACACCAACACTCCAACACACTAACACACCAACACACTAACACTCCAACACACCAACACTCCAGCACACCAACACACTAACACTCCAGCACACCAACACTCCAACACACTAACACACCAACACACTAACACACCAACACACCAACACTCCAACACACCAACACTCCAACACTCCAACACACTAACACTCCAACACACTAACACTCCAACACACCAACACACCAACACACCAACACACCAACACTCCAGCACACCAACACTCCAGCACACCAACACTCCAACACTCCAACACACCAACACTCCAACGCACCAACACTCCAACGCACTAACACTCCAACACTCCAGCACTCCAACACACTAACACATCAACACACCAACACACCAACACTCCAACACACTAACACTCCAACACACTAACACTCCAACACACTAACACACCAACACACCAACACATTAACACTCCAACACACCAACACACTAACACTCCAACACACTAACACTCCAACACACCAACACACCAACACACTAACACTCCAACACACTAACACTCCAACACACTAACACTCCAACACACCAACACACCAACACATTAACACTCCAACACATTAACACTCCAACACACTAACACTCCAACACACTAACACACTAACACTCCAACACACTAACACTCCAACACACCAACACATTAACACTCCAACACACTAACACTCCAACACACCAACACACTAACACTCCAACACACTAACACTCCAACACACCAACACTCCAACACACTAACACTCCAACACACTAACACTCCAACACACTAACACTCCAACACACTAACACTCCAACACACTAACACTCCAACACACTAACACGCCAACACGCCAACATACCAACACTCCAACACACCAACACTCCAACTCACAAAGGCTCCATCACACCAACACACCAACACCCCAACACACTAACACACCAACACTCCAACACACTAACACACCAACACTCCAACACCCCAACACTCCAACACACTAACACACTAACACACCAACACTCCAACACACTAGCACTCCAACACACCAACACTCCAACACTCTAACACTCCAACACCCCAACACACCAACACCTCAACACACCAACACACTAACACTCCAACACACCAATATTCCAACACATCAACACACCAACACTCCTACACATCAACACACCAACACTCCAACACATCAACACTCCAACACCCCAACACTCCAACACACTAACACACCAACACTCCAACATTCCAACACACCAACACTCCACACATCAACACACCAACACCCCAACACTCAAACACCCCAACACTCCAACACACTAACACTCCAACACACTAACACACCAACACTCCAACACATCCAACACTCCAACACTCCAACACACTAACACACCAACACTCCAACATTCCAACGCACCAACACTCCAACGCATCAACACTCCAACTCACTAAGGCTCCAACACACCAACACCCCAACACTCCAACACCCCAACACATCAACACACCCAACACACTAACACTCCAACACACTAACACTCCAACACACCAACACTACAACGCATCAACACTCCAACTCACTAAGGCTCCAGCACTCCAACACCCCAACACTCCAACACCCCAACACTCCAACACATCAACACACTAACACACCAACACACTAACACTCCAACACACTAACACTCCAACACACCAACACACTAACACTCCAACACACTAACACTCCAACACACTAACACTCCAACACATCAACACACTAACACACCAACACACTAACACTCCAACACACTAACACTCCAACACACCAACACACTAACACTCCAACACACCAACACTCCAACACACCAACACTCCAACACACCAACACTCCAACACACTGACACTCCAACACACTGACACTCCAACACACTGACACTCCAACACACTGACACTCCAACACACTGACACTCCAACACACTGACACTCCAACACACTGACACTCCAACACATCAACACACTAACACTCCAACACACTAACACTCCAACACTCCCAATAACTCGGTCAGAGAACTTCACAAAGACGTGACAGAGGACCCCCCCCCCCCCCCCACACACACACACACACACACACTAAGGTAATTTACCGACTGACAAAATTTCCTCCCAATTAACTTCTCATTACCCGTGAGAAGATGACCACCACGAGCTGGGTGTTGAGAAAACTGGCGAGATAATCATTCTGGAGACACGGTTACACGACGCTCTGAAGGACCAGCAGCGCCTTCGTCAGCGCGACTCTTACCCGGTAATTATTACTAATACCTACAGTTCTTCCTCTTATTAGTTGTCATTATCAATTATGTTAGGTTGTGGGAGGCGGATGTTGTGTGAGCCGTGAAATGGAGAGCTTTCATAGTGCCTTTAGTTGTATTGTATCACCCTGTACCAATGTCTCTGTCAGTATACACCTTTTGTCTCACTCTATACCAAGTGTGTCACTCTACACCTGTTGTATCCCCCTGTATCAAGGTCAGTGTTACTCTACATCCATTGTATCACCCTGTACCAAGGTCAGTGTCACTCTACACTTGCTGTATTGCACTGTACCAAGATTTGTCTCACTTTACACCTGTTGTATCACCCTGTACCAATGTCTCTGTCAGTATACACCTTTTGTAACACCCTGTACCAAGTTCTTTGTCACTCTTGTAATAAAGGGGACGCTCACGCACGCCTACGAGAGCCGACCGTTACAAGATGAACTTGAAAACTGACCTGTGGGGTCCTGTATGTTTGCAATGCCTGTCAAGCGACAATTACCCCAATGATTCACCATTCGTTATCACCTCAAGGGAAACCAGATCTCTCCCTATACCAAGTGCCATGAAGATAGCTTCATCCGTAGAACTGACGTGACTACGTCCATATGGTCAACTAGCCAATCAGTGGAAAAATGCTAAAAGAATCTTTGGAAAACAGATTCTCATTGGACACTCAGAATATGCTCCCTGCATCTAATAGATAATGTTATATGTACAGTCAGTTTAGCGTTGGGTGTGGTGTAGTGTGGCCGGGCATCTGCGTGTGGGTGGGCGAGGACCGTACTGGGAGCGGTAAGGTTGATGAATGTGTTCTCTAATCCTACGGGTGTTTCGTGAATTCTCTCCCCCACGGTATATCTTGTTACAATTAGGGATAAGACATAAGTTTAATTAGCCAGATATCTCTCTAAATTTCCCCTGACTAATATAATAATGGGTCCCCGTAACAGATGGATGAATACAAGTAAGTAAAGAATCAAGTGCAACCAACGTTAATTAAACTACAGTGCCTGTTGTATCACCCTGTACCAAGGTCTGTGCCACTCTACACCTGTTGTATCACCCTATACCAAGGTCTGTGTCACTCTACACCTGTTGTATCACCCTGTACCAAGGTCAGTGTCACTCTACACCTGGACTACCAAGCTGGTGGTCAAGAAACACACCAAGGATACAACAACGACAACAGCAGCTAAGTGTACCAACTCGTTCAGTCCCTTGATAGACGAAATGGACGTTAGTACAGTCAGGGACAGGGCTGACAAGGAAGGTATAAAAACTTTAATTGTTGGTGACTCACAGGTAAGGTACATGGACAGGGCCTTTTGTGGTAAAAACAAAAATAGGATGAGGGTGTGTTTGCCAGGAGCTGGGGTGGGGGATATAATTGACAGGATGGACAATATCTTGTCTGGTAATGGGAACAAACCCATTATCTGCCTCAGTGCAGGAGGCAATGATATTGGCCGGTGTAGGAGCGAGGAGCTTCTTGATAAGTTCAAGGCAGCCATAGATCGTATTAGGACTAAGGGAGGGATCCCTATCATATGCGGTGTCCTGCCTAGAAGGAGAGTTGGCAGTGAATGGTTGTCAAGGGCAGTTGGTGTTAACGACCGTCTTGACAGATATTGCAAGTCAATATCAGTCCCATTCATTGACAACTGGGACAACTTCTATGGCAGAAGGGACCTTTATGCTAGGGATGGGGTGCACCTGTCTAGGGATGGAGTAGCAACCCTGGCTGGGGCTCTAGAGGGGGCAGTTCAAAAGATATCGAAGTCTTTAAACTGCTAAGAGAACATAGGGGCACGGGGGTGGAGGAGACTGCAGTGGGAGCGGGTAAACAAGGCGAAAGATTACAGGGAAATAGTGTTAGGAATGATGACATAACTAAATTAGACAGGGAGTTTAAAACTAAACGCGGTAAGGGAAGGACTCAGAACACGACTAACTTAAATGTATATTACGCGAACAGTAGAAGTATGAGAAACAAAATGGATGATATTAGGGCCTTGGTATGTACCGAAGAAATCGATATAATTGCATTCACTGAAACATGGATCAACCTAGACACACGTGAATTACCAGTCGAATACCAAATTGCGGGTTACAAATTGTTCCATACCGATAGGCAGACCAGGAAAGGAGGCGGAGTAGCAATCTATGTCAGGGATAATCTGAAGTGTGAAATAAATAAGGAAATAAAAACTGAGAGGAATACAGAAACAATTTGGATAGAATTAAGCGACGGTCGGGAAAAATTAATCACAGGAGTAATATATAGACCCCCCAATCTTGACAGAGTCAATGAGCGACTTATCTGGGATGAAATGCGCAGGGCTTCCATACACAACAAAGTCTGTAGAGTAGGCGACTTTAACCGTGGCCAAATAGATTGGACTGACCTTACGGGTAACTCAGAATCAGATGATTTTCTCGAAACGATCCAGGACTGTTTCCTAAGTCAACATATAACCGAACCCACCCAGGGTATTAATATACTCGATTTAGTTCTATCGTACAAAGAAAACCTCATTAGCAATGTCGAGGTAGGGAACGAACTTGCAAACAGCGATCACAAAGAAATTAGATTCCAGCTAGATTTTCAAGCAGATGTAAGGAAAATTCCACTAAAGTACCAGATTTCAGAATGGCAAACTTTGACAGTTTAAAACGGCAGCTGAGAGAAGGGGTGTCGCGCTTGGGCGTGAACCTGACAGATGACACCGACCTGATAACGAGATCTGAGATAGCCGAGTTCCACGACAATTTAAATAATTAGTTACTTAATGCACAAAGGCAGAACATACCATACAAAAAACTCAGATCAGACAACAATGACCCTAAATGGATAAATAATTATTTAAAGAACATCATTGGCCAAAGGAAGGATATAGGTAGAAGGATAAGTCATGTCGAAATTTACCTCCAGGATTATTATAAGGTATTGGCGAGTAGGGTTAAAACCGAGATAAGGAAAGCCAAGAGGAATAATGAGGTAAGGATAGCAAAGGAAGCGAAGACAAACCCCAAAGGATTCTACCAAATGTATCAAACTAAAACACGAGAAAAGATTGGACCAATACGGTCAGATACCGGCTAGCTCACTGACAACGACGGAGAAATGAGCAATAATTTGAATAAATATTTTTCAACAGTTTTCACCAGCGAAAATTTAAACATGATACCCGAGGCACCGACTCTATTCAGAGATAGTGAAGAAAACAAATTAAGTGAGATAGTAGTGACTAGTAACGATGTTAGTAAGCAAATAGACAAACTAAAGCCTAATAAGTCACCTGGTCCCGATGAGATATTTGCCAGAGTATTAAAGGAATGTAAGGAAGAGCTTAGTATGCCCTTAGCAAAGTTGTTTAACATGTCCTTAAAAACAGGTGTAGTACCAGAATCCTGGAGGATAGCGAATGTAATACCGATCTTCAAGAAGGGGGATAGATCACTATCCTCTAACTACCGCCCAATCAGTCTAACATCAATAGTAGGCAAATTACTGGAATCAATCATTTCAAACTCTATTCGAAATCACCTGGAGAAGCACAGATTGATCAATGATTCCCAGCATGGCTTCACAAGCGGACGTTCTTGCCTAACTAATCTATTAACATTCTTTTCATCAGTTTTCGAATCAGTGGACGAGGGACACAATTATGATGTGGTATATCTCGACTTTAGCAAAGCCTTCGACAGAGTACCCCACGAAAGACTAATTAGAAAGGTAGAAGCACATGGCATCAAAGGTGACATCCTTAAATGGATTAGGGCGTGGTTACAGGACAGGAAACAGCGAGTGAGCATTAACGGCACTAAGTCCCATTGGAGCAACGTCACAAGTGGAGTTCCCCAAGGCTCAGTACTTGGACCATTATTATTTATTATATACATAAACGACATAGATATCGGCATAGACAGCAACATAAGTAAATTTGCTGATGACACTAAAATGGGACGTGTTATTAAATCTGACGAGGAATCCGCAAACCTACAGGAAGATCTAAAATAAAATTTCGAATGGTCTGAAAAATGGCAGATGAAATTCAACGTGGACAAATGTAAAGTACTCAGTATGGGAGATATAAACAGGGAAACCAGATACCAGATAAACAACGATGCCATAGAGAAATCCGACTGCGAGAGAGATTTAGGAGTAATGATAAGCAGGAACCTTAAGCCAAGTAAACAATGTGTTTTTGCTCGTAACAAGGCTAATAAAGTACTTGGTTTCATACAAAGGAGCGTTAGTTACAAGAGTAGCGAGGTCATCCTAAAACTGTTTCTTGCGCTTGTGAGACCACACCTGGATTACGCAGTTCAGTTCTGGTCACCGTATTACAGAATGGACATAGAATCCTTGGAAAGAATTCAGAGGAGAATGACAAGACTATTCCCGGGCATTAGGAACCTTGAGTATAGAGACAGGTTAAAGCATCTTAATTTGCAGTCCTTCGAGAGACGTAGAGCGAGGGGGCGACCTGATAGAGGTGTATAAATGGAAGTCAGGGCTAAACAAAGGGGACATTACAAAGGTACTCAAACTATCCAACCAGGAGCGAACTCGTAACACTGGTTTTAAATTAGACAAATTTAGATTTAGGGGCGAAATAGGTAAACACTGGTTTGGAAACAATAGTGGATGAATGGAACAAGTTACCAAATATCATCATTAACTCGAATACGCTGAATAGCTTCAAACATAGGTTGGATGCTTATATGAGCAATAGGGGTTCGGTGTAAATGGGACTGACCAGTATGGGCCAATAGGCCCGCTGCAGTTTCCTCCATTCTTATGTTCTTATGTTCTATCACACTGTACCAAAGTCTATGTCACTCCACACCTGTTGTATCACCCTATACCATGGTCTGTGTCACTCTACACCTGTTGTATCACCCTGTACCAAGGTCTACGTCACTTTACACCTGTTGTGTCACCCTGTACCAAGGTCTGTGTCACTCTACACCTGTTGTACCACCCTGTACCAAGGTCTGTGCCACTCTACACCTGTTGTATCACCCTGTACCAAGGTCTGTCTCACTACACCTGTTGTACCACCCTGTACCAAGGTCTATGTCACTCCACACCTGTTGTATCACCCTGCACCAAGGTCTATGTCACTCCACACTTGTTGTATCACCCTGCACCAAGGTCTGTGTCACTCTACACCTGTTGTATCACCCTGTACCAAGGTCTGTGTCACTCTACACCTGTTGTATCACCCTGCACCAAGGTCTATCTCACTCCACACCTGTTGTATCACCCTGTACCAAGGTCTGTGTCACTCTACACCTGTTGTATCACCCTGCACCAAGGTCTGTGTCACTCTACACCTGTTGTATCACCCTGTACCAAGGTCTGTGTCACTCTACACCTGTTGTATCACCCTGCACCAAGGTCTGTCACTCTACACCTGCTATATCACACTGTACCAAGGTCTGTGTCACTCTACACCTGTTGTATCACACTTTAACACATGAACTATCCACACAGCATCACCTCTTGTAAGTTCAATATCCACAAGCCACACTATCCATAATGGCAATCCACCTCCATGGACTCCTCTTACAAGTCTACCCACAATATCCACCTTGAGTTCCCTGACCTTTGCACCATGATGACCTTGACCCCCCCAACAGTAAGAGGGATTTAAGCTTTATAAAGTCAGCTTCATATACTCTCCCTCAGGCTTAACACGGTAATTCCTGCAGCAGCTTGTCTCTTACACCGCCTCTATCCTCTCACAGCTCATGTAGATGTGTGTGTGTGTGGTGTGTGGTGTGTGTGTGTGTGTGTGTGTTTAGAAACAGATAGGAGAGGCAGTTATCTATTACGCTTCAAGCTATAAGCATTTAGGTATCTGAATAACACACAATCACACATCAACATTCCTCTAGAACTGACGCAACACAACACAACACGACCCACAAAGCTCAGGATATCAAGATACCTTTGGCGTAGACCTGTAGGGAGATGATGGCTCTCGTCTCGCCATGGTCGTTCTTGGCGAGGATGCTGTAGGCGCCCGTGTCCTCCACTCGGCAGTTGGGTATCTCAAGGCGGTAGATAGGACCCGTCCCTACCTCCTGGAACCTTGACCCGTCACTGTACACGCTGGGCTGTAACAAGACGTGTGAACTGTTACTGCGTGTTGTGGTCATGATGATACTTAGATATTAACAACAACAAGAATGCTAATAGGATGATAATTATATTAATAACAATAATTCATGACATTACTCGATACTGAGAGAGAGAGAGAGAGAGAGAGAGAGAGAGAGAGAGAGAGAGAGAGAGAGAGAGAGAGAGAGAGAGAGAGAGAGAGAGAGAGAGACCAGCACTTCTGTATCGTATCCCGATCAAAAATACTTTCTTACCCAAATCAATTAACATCAGCAATGTGTAAATATCTTCATCAAGGTGGGGTGTGAGGCCAGGTGGGGTGAGGCCAGGTGAGGTGTGAGGCCAGGTGGGGTGTGAGGCCAGGTGAAGATGAGGGGCCACGTGAGGTGTGAGGCCAGGTGAAGATGAGGGGCCACGTGAGGTGTGGGGCCACGTGAGGTGTGAGGCCACGTGAGGTGTGAGACCAGGTGAGGTGTGAGACCAGGTGTGAAGTCAGGTGAGGTGAGGCCAGGTGAGGTGTGAGGCCAGACGAGGTGTGAGGCGAGGTGGGGGTGTGAGGCCAGGCGAGGTGTGAGGCCAGGCGAGTACGGCGGGAGGTTCATCATTATCTGCCCTAACACACTGACTAATGATACCAATAAATCACAGGTAATTACGCCTCAATACCAAGACCACCATCTTACACAACAAGATTATTGAACAACAATTTCCTCTATTACACCTGGTAGATGCTAATAACCCCAACACCTGCAATTACCCAGCGTAATTAGAGGATGAAATGCAGTAAGGCTCATTTCAACATCTCAAGAATATTAAGTCAAGACTCACCATGAGGGTCGGGATTCCCTAAGTATTTCTCCTAAGTTAAAATGTAACGATTTACCCAAATGGTTAAGACTAAATATATACTAAATAGCATCGTATTTCTACTAAGAATCTACCGTATAGATACCTTATACATTGAGTCTCGGTATATAATTAAGGTCGAGTCTCGGTATATAATTAAGGTCGAGTCTCGGTATATAATTAAGGTCGAATCTCGGTATATAATTAAGGTCGAGTCTCGGTATATAATTAAGGTCGAGTCTCGGTATATAATTAAGGTCGAATCTCGGTATATAATTAAGGTCGAATCTCGGTATATAATTAAGGTCGAGTCTCGGTATATAATAAAGGTCGAATCTCGGTATATAATTATGGTCGAATCTCGGTATATAATTAAGCTTGAGTCTCGGTATATGATTAAGGTCGAGTCTCGGTATATGATAAAGGTCGAATCTCGGTATATAATAAAGGTAGAGTCTCGGTATATAATAAAGGTCGAATCTCGGTATATAATAAAGGTCGAGTCTCGGTATATAATAAAGGTCGAGTCTCGGTATATAATAAAGGTCGAGTCTCGGTATATAATAAAGGTCGAGCCCCGGTATATAATTAAGGTCGAATCTCGGTATATAATATACATCGAGTCTCGGTATATAATTAAGGTCGAGTCTCGGTATATAATAAAGGTCGAGTCCCGGTATATAATTAAGGTCGAATCTCGGTATATAATTTAGGTCGAATCTCGGTATATAATTAAGGTCGAGTCTCGGTATATAATAAAGGTCGAGTCTCGGTATATAATTAAGGTCGAGTCTCGGTATATAATAAAGGTCGAGCCCCGTTATATAATTAAGGTCGAATCTCGGTATATAATATACATCGAGTCTCGGTATATAATTAAGGTCGAGTCTCGTTATACAATAAAGGTCGAGTCCCGGTATATAATTAAGGTCGAATCTCGGTATATAATTTAGGTCGAATCTCGGTATATAATTAAGGTCGAGTCTCGGTATATAATAAAGGTCGAGTCTCGGTATATAATAAAGGTCGAGTCTCGGTATATAACTAAGCTTGAGTCCCGGTATATAATTAAGGTCGAGCCTCGGCATATAATCTTGATACTATCTTTGGGAGTTAATCTTTCCGTTCTAACTTAAATTAGCAAGTTAGGAACATCCATTATACTTAAAATAAGAAGAATATTCATCTTACGCACCTCTGATTATCCAAACGCCAGGTGAGCAGGCAAGTATCCAGCACACCTGTACGGCTGGGGTCCCTACCTGCCACGACCTCATCAGGAATATTCAGGTGGCGAGAGTCTATACCCGATCTCAACGCTTAAGTTTATTTACATTCGTGATGCCTCGATCGGTAATCACTTATCAGAGAGAGAGAGAGAATTATCGCCCACACCTGCCACGCTACACCAAATACCCATGACCGAGCTCCACTGGGTTCATCTATTTGAAGCTTAAGGGTTCGGTTCATGGGTTCAAACTTCCCACGACACACACACACTTACTTCCTCTCTCTCCCCCTTTCTCTCTCTCAATCAGGTTAGGTTAGGTTAGGTTAGGAAAAGATTGATAAGGTCATCTATACGTATATTCTGGTTCGGTTCTGGCCTCGGGTCCGAATACTCGTGTTTATCCACAGAAAACGGAGTCGAGAAGAAAACAGATGTCTTGTAAATAAAGAGCTCTAGTCTTCACCGTCCAATCATAACCTGATCTGATTAGCCAGTCGTAAAAGTTTATTGGTGAACGATGAATATTTTTACTGAGCGTAAGTGTGAGGGAACCAGTGTTTTATTATCTAAGGTTGTTTTATTTCTTTACGACCTGTTTCTTTTATTTAGGGGGGGGGTGGGGGGGTGGGAGGGGGCTTTTGTTTGTTTAAAAATATTTGCTTTTGCATTTTGGGGTAACTTATCTTTAAAAAAAAAAGATGTTTTCAGAAGTTTAATTTTAGAATATAAAATATATCCAAGCTGGAAAATAAATCAATTAGTAAAAATTATATTATGATACATTTGTGTAATTAAAAGAAATCTGTATATAAGTAAAATTAATAAATAACAATACATATTCTAACATGTAAATATACCTGGAATTAATTGAAAATACACAGGACAGGTAGACAGAGTTAGTGAGGGTACACTGTATATCTCGCCACGGTTCACATATGTTAAAGTGTGTCGTTTAACGCAGTACTGTACAGCTGAAGCTCTTAGTGACCATCCTCGTTAACCTTCTCGTTTACATTAACTGATAACGATAACTTGTTTTACGGTGTGTGTGTGTCGTTCGTGTTAGTGTTGTTAACTAATCAGCAAAGCAAAGATTCACCCTGCCACCAGTACCACTATCACCACGACCTTCAACCGCCACCACTATTACCACAACCTCCAATAACCACCACTATCACTATAACCGCCAATAACCACCACTATCACCACAACCTTCAATCACCACCACCACTACCACCACCACAACCTCCAACCACCACCATTGTCATCCCAACTTCCAACCACCACCATTATCACCACACCCTCCAACCACCACCACCAGTACCACTATCACCACAACCTTCAATCACCACCACCAGTACCACTATCGCCACAACCTCCAACCACTACTGTTACCGCCACAGTAAGATAAACTAGAAGAGAGAGAGAAAGAGAGGGATAACCACAATGAGATAAACTAGGCGAGAGAGAGAGAGAGAGAGATAAGAGATATATTGTTGACAACGAATTTGCTGACGAATCTGCCGAGGTGTTTCAATACGAAACATATGGCCCTCGCCCCCGGGCTGAGATTGCCCTCGAGGGTAGTCTACCGATTTCTATAGGACAGACCACACGTTGGTTCAGACCACTAGACCCTAAAACGTGAGTGATCGTGAAGTATTAGAATCTGCTAAGAAACTTTAAATAACTTTAATAAGTATATTTATGTACTGTGATTTGATCATATTATACAAATTGTCTCCTGTATCAACAGTTAAAACATGTGAGTTATATTTAAGATGTTAACAGGCTATGTACTGTATATTGATTGTATTATTCATTCTATGTGTCCTGAGATAACAGCATTTGTTATATGTGAATTGTTCTTTAACAGGTTTTGACCGATATGTTACGCGTCGACGTTGTGGGTTTATTTCTCCAGCAACAAACCAATAACGCTCCTATGAGCGTTAACAACTACCATTACCACCACAACCTCCAACCACTACCCCTCCCTCCTCCTGGCACCCATAGAAGGACACTCTCTATCTGACCTCCCACAACCAGTGACCCCAATTATAACCCCACTGCCCAAATTTGACCCCACCCACTTTATTGAGGAGCCTCGAATCTTTCAACATAGGCGAGGGCCGAGTGGCAAGCTGGAGTTTCCGTGTGTGTGTGTCAATACCCCTACACAGTGACCTTTACCCCCTAGTAAAGAGGAATAATGTGGAAGCAATATTATACAAGAATAAAGAGAAATATTATCAACCAGAATTGGAGAATGTTTCGTTAACCTCAGAATTAACGAGGAATTTAAGAAACAGCGAATATCGAAACGAACAGATAAGAAACAAAATAACGAAGATAAGAGAGAGGAAACTGGAAATAAAAGAGACAAAGAAATATAACATTAATCACACACTAGAGTTATCAACCAGACGTTACGCATTATTACCTACAGTCAGAACGAAGACAGAGATAAAGAAGACAACTGATAATAAATAGTGTGGAGAGATAAGGAAGAAAGAAGTGATAATAAATAGCACGGACACTTACGGTACCTACACCAAGACCGGGTCACTTCCAAGATAAGTCCTGGTAACCTCCAGGACCCACGCCAAGCCCGGGTCACCTCCAGGACCTTCTCATTAAATCCTAGGGTGAGCCGAAACTCTCGGGCGGGTCCTGCACACCACCATCAGTAACACAACTCGAAAAGAAAATATATATAGTCCAGGGACATCCTCGGCAGCGATGTACAAAGAAGTGCGCGAGTCATCCAGTGATCGGCAAACACCGCTGGTAACGCTAAACGGCTGTGTGAACACGACGATAAGGCCAGGAGAAAGTGAGTAAATCTAGGGGCACGGAGGAGAGGTGTCGACGGCTTGGCTTGGAGCGCCCGGGGTATTGGTAATATGGAGAACAGCCGCTTCACGCACAATAAAAGGCACCGCGGGTATTGTTGAGACGAGGCCGATACCATCTTAAGATACCCTTGACCGATGACACTGATGTATTCGCTCGTAATCTAAACGGAATGTTGGTATTGTGCGGCGTGTATACCCGACATGGTAAGGCGCATGTCGGAGTAAGTTCCTCTCTCACTGTGAACACGGGTCTCTTGAGCTCAGAGGGGCCCTGTACACGGCCTCCTCCATCAGACAACTCTTGGCCAATGCTGACACCCCTGGCAGCTTCCCACGTTCTCTGGCTGTGATGGATAGATACCCTGCCCTGCCCTCACACCACCACCCTCTTACTGCTTCCCACACTAACACGACAAGATCATGACGCTCTATGCTTATCGCGCCCAAGGTGTTGACGGGTCGTTCTTGGAGTTCAGAGGTGATACGATTCTGTTTTGGTGTGTGTGTGTGTAAGCTTACACACACCAATTGACTCGGTTTTAATACACGTTCAGTGTTTTAAGACTGCCTGGCCACCGACACATATGATGACCCGAATCTGCTGTACACACAACCTCACGCCTCACCTCCACCCCCTCAACCGTACGTCTCACCTCCACCCCCTCAACCTCACGTCTCACCTCCAACCCCTCAACCTCACGCCTCACCTTCACGCCTCACCTCCACCCCGTCACGCCTCACCTCCACCTCCTCAACCTCACGCCTCACCTCCACCTCCTCAACCTCACGCCTCACCTCCACCCCTCACCTCCACCCCCTCACGCCTCACCTCCACCTCCTCAACCTCACGCCTCACCTCCACCCCCTCAACCTCACGCCTCACCTCCACCTCCGCCTGCCTCACCTCCCAACCTCACGCCTCACCTCCACCCCCTCAACCTCACGCTTCAAATCCACCCCCTCAACCTCACGCCCCACCTCCACCCCCCGCCTCACCTCCACCCCCCGCCTCACCTCCACCCCTCAACCTCCCGCCTCACCTCCACCCCCTCAACCTCACGCCTCACCTCCACACCCCTCCACCTCCCGCCTCACCTCCACCCCCTCAACCTCACGCCTCACCTCCACCCCCATCACCTCACCTCCCGCCTCACCTCCACCCCCATCAACCTCACGCCTCACCTCCACTCCCTCACTCCTCACCTCCACCCTCACTCCGCCTCACCTCACCCCTCACCTCCCGCCTCACCTCCACCCCCTCAACCTCCCGCCTCACCTCCACCCCCTCAACCTCCCGCCTCACCTCCACCCGCTCAACCTCACGCCTCACCTCCACCCGCTCAACCTCACGCCTCACCTCCACCCGCTCAACCTCACGCCTCACCTCCACCCCCGCTCAACCTCACGCCTCACCTCCACCCCGCTCAACCTCACGCCTCACCTCCACCCGCTCAACCTCACGCCTCACCTCCACCCGCTCAACCTCACGCCTCACCTCCACCCCCCATGGTTTCCTCCCATTCTCACCCACATGACCCTTGCCCCAGGCCTTCACCCCTACGCCCACACAGTCTCTCACGCCCGTCACACCACCTCAACGTAACCCCCCCCCCCAACACCACCTTGTTCCCACGACCATCCACCTCACCTACACTCTTATACTCCTCCACCACCATACCTCCACCCTTATACTGCTCCACCACCACTATACCTCCACCCTTATACTCCACCACCACCATTATACCTCCACCCTTATACACCTCCACCACCACCATTATACCTCCACCCTTATACTCCACCAACACCATTATACCTCCACCATTATACTCCTCCACCACCACTATACCTCCACCCTTATACTCCTCCACCACCACCACCACTATACCTCCACCCTTATACACCTCCACCACCATCACACCTCCACCCTTATACACCTCCACCCTTATACACCTCCACCCCTTATATTCCTCCACGATAATCTCTCTCTCTCTCTCTCTCAGAATATATGACACAGCTTCTTACGTAACAAGATTAGTAGGTAAGTGTCGGCAGCTGATGTGACAAGTTAGGGTCAAGAGGACAAAGGCTCATCATTAGGTGAGGATCGTGAGCATTAGCAAACAGTGTTGGTCTGTGATGGATGAGAGCTTAGCCTGCGCCTCCACCATATTAAGACCATCTCCTTCTATTACCTGCACCTCTCTGATAATAAACTAAGGTGCCTGGCAAATTACTTGGATGTTTGTTAAGTGAGAAAGTTTAAAATATCTGTCGACAGGTTAGGTGAGAGAGTGTTGTGTCGTGTGGTGTTTTGTTTTTATTACCAATATTCTTGAATGATACACACACACACCATCCCTCCCACCCTTTCACAGTTGCCCACCCACTCATCTCTCCACCCCAACCCTCTCACAGTTGCCCACCCACTCACCTCTCCACCCCAACCCTTCCACCTGCCCACAATATCGTCAGATACTCATTAGTTCGAAAACATGTTCTCCTTCTATCTCACACACACACACACACACACACCTCAGTGTTTATTCAACATTCATACTTCCCAAGCTCACCTATGCCTCCCCCACCTGGTCTTCCTCCCTAAATGCCACACAACGTAAACACCTAGAAAAAGTGCAAAAGAGGGCATGCAAGATTATTCTCGCCCTCCCCATACTTCACATGTCAAGAAGAGCTCAACACACTGACCCTCTCGGCTCTCTCTGATCATCACCACGGCCTCATCTGCAAATTTGGTGAGAAGCTTCTGCACCATCCTCGACACCGGCTCCTACTACCACCTGAGATCCCTCGTCAGGGAATTGCTGTTCGACACCACAACCGCATCCAGCCCATACGAGCACGTACTGATCGCTATAAGAACAGACCAGTACCAACCATTGTAAAAATTATCAACTCGTAGTGAACCCAGTCAATCTTACCTTTTTGCACTGTCACTAAGTTGAAATGCCCTGCAGTAGGACCTTCTCCCCACCTTGTTATTATATATCATATTTGTATCTCTTATGTCATTTGTACCTTATTTGTCATTCAAGTGACCCATTCCCCCTTTATGTACTCGTAACTGCATATTTTCAGCAATCCGGCTGCAATGCTCTTCCAATAAACCATTGATTATTATTATTATCACACACACACACACACACACTTCTACACCTCCATACCCCCCCCCTCCCACACACAGGTAAGGTTCACTAACATCCAACAGTATGCACACCTCACCTGCCAACACCTGTCGACATACAATACCTGAAGGTCACTACCCGCCCGCCCTCACACGGATGGAGGGAGGGAGAGAGAGAGAGAGAGAGAGAGAGAGAGAGAGAGAGAGTAGTAAGTAGTGATAATGGTGGTGGTAGGGAGGAGGAGGAAGAGGAGTAGGAGAAAGAGGAAGGGATAGGAGGCGAGGGGCGTGGCAGGGTGGTCAGACTTGTGGCTGGCAGTGACTGACAGCAACATGACCTGTGGTTCACCTCCTGATGGCTCGATCTACTACCTTCACCACCCCTGAACCTCTCTCGTCCTTGATCAACCTAACCTAACCTCAAGGACTATAAATAAGTATTTTATCCTTGACCAAACCTGACATAACACTGACCTAACCTACCTAAGGCTCCCGTAAGTTAATTACTCGTTTTACCTTAATATAAACAGATAGGTACAGGCTCACAGTTACGAGTAGTAGTCATAGTAAGACCTTTGTGTATACTGTACATAGGGATATAAGTGACGGCACTACTATTGTATATGGTGGGCTCAGACACAGAAAGGCGACCACAACGCGTTGTGGTTGTTTTTAAAATAACCAGAAAGCAAAATTTTGCGTCTTGGATTTTACCCTAACCTAACCCAAACAAAACAAACCTAACCCAAACCATACTAACCTAACCTATAGCAAAATCTCGCTTCCGGTTATTTTCCAAACAACCACAACGCGTTGTGGTAACCTTTCGATTTCTGAGACCAACATATACACACAAATACATTAACATAAATTGGCGCATAATGTATTGCTCGCTCTCTCTCTCTCTCTCTCTCTCTCTCTCTCTAAGGAGGCCTGGTTTCCCAGTTGATGAACTCTCCTCAACTCTATTCCCTGATACATGACCCAACATACTACATGGAAAGCTTCAGTGGGTGGTGGAGGAGGTGGGTGGAGGAGGTGGGTGGTGGAGGAGGGGTGGGTGGTGGAAGTGGGTGGTGGGTGGGCGAGGCTGTGGGTGTTCCAGCACAGTTTAATGATACAAACAATATAATGGAACAGGTGTCATGACAGAGAGGATGGTGATAGGTCAGGGTTATAGAGGGGACGGTGATAGGTCAGGGTTATAGAGGGGACGGTGATAGGTCAGGGTTATAGAGGGGACGGTGATAGGTCAGGGTTATAGAGGGGACGGTGATAGGTCAGGGTTATAGAGAGGACGGTGATAGGTCAGGGTTATAGAGAGGACGGTGATAGGTCAGGGTTATAGAGAGGACGGTGATAGGTCAGGGTTATAGAGAGGACGGTGATAGGTCAGGGTTATAGAGAGGACGGTGATAGGTCAGGGTTATAGAGGGAGGACGGTGATAGGTCAGGGTTATAGAGAGGACGGTGATAGGTCAGGGTTATAGAGAGGACGGTGATAGGTCAGGGTTATAGAGGGAGGACGGTGATAGGTCAGGGTTATAGAGGGAGGACGGTGATAGGTCAGGGTTATAGAGGGAGGACGGTGATAGGTCAGGGTTATAGAGGGAGGACGGTGATAGGTCAGGGTTATAGAGGGAGGACGGTGATAGGTCAGGGTTATAGAGAGGACGGTGATGGGTCAGGGTTATAGAGAGGGCGGTGATAGGTCAGGGTTATAGAGGAGGACGGTGATAGGTCAGGGTTATAGAGGAGGACGGTGATAGGTCAGGGTTATAGAGAGGACGGTGATAGGTCAGGGTTAAGAGAGGCGGTGATAGGCAGGGTATAGAGAGGCGGTGATAGGTCAGGGTTATAGAGAGGACGGTGATAGGTCAGGGTTATAGAGAGGACGGTGATAGGTCAGGGTTATAGAGGGAGGACGGTGATAGGTCAGGGTTATAGAGGGAGGACGGTGATAGGTCAGGGTTATAGAGAGGACGGTGATAGGTCAGGGTTATAGAGAGGGCGGTGATAGGTCAGGGTTATAGAGAGGACGGTGATAGGTCAGGGTTATAGAGGGGACGGTGATAGGTCAGGGTTATAGAGAGGACGGTGATAGGTCAGGGTTATAGAGGGAGGACGGTGATAGGTCAGGTTAGAGACGTAGGTCAGGTTATAGAGAGGACGGTGATAGGTCAGGGTTATAGAGAGGACGGTGATAGGTCAGGGTTATAGAGAGGACGGTGATAGGTCAGGGTTATAGAGAGGACGGTGATAGGTCAGGGTTATAGAGAGGACGGTGATAGGTCAGGGTTATAGAGAGGACGGTGATAGGTCAGGGTTATAGAGAGGACGGTGATAGGTCAGGGTTATAGAGAGGGCGGTGATAGGTCAGGGTTATAGAGGACGGTGATAGGTCAGGGTTATAGAGAGGACGGTGATAGGTCAGGGTTATAGAGAGGACGGTGATAGGTCAGGGTTATAGAGAGGACGGTGATAGGTCAGGGTTATAGAGAGGACGGTGATAGGTCAGGGTTATAGAGAGGACGGTGATAGGTCAGGGTTATAGAGAGGACGGTGATAGGTCAGGGTTATAGAGAGGACGGTGATGGGTCAGGGTTATAGAGAGGACGGTGATAGGTCAGGGTTATAGAGAGGACGGTGATGGTCAGGGTTATAGAGAGGGCGGTGATAGGTCAGGGTTATAGAGAGGACGGTGATAGGTCAGGGTTATAGAGAGGACGGTGATAGGTCAGGGTTATAGAGAGGACGGTGATAGGTCAGGGTTATAGAGAGGACGGTGATAGGTCAGGGTTATAGAGAGGACGGTGATAGGTCAGGGTTATAGAGGGGACGGTGATAGGTCAGAGTTATAGAGAGGACGGTGATAGGTCAGGGTTATAGAGAGGACGGTGATAGGTCAGGGTTATAGAGAGGACGGTGATAGGTCAGGGTTATAGAGAGGACGGTGATAGGTCAGGGTTATAGAGAGGACGGTGATAGGTCAGGGTTATAGAGAGGACGGTGATAGGTCAGGGTTATAGAGAGGACGGTGATAGGTCAGGGTTATAGAGAGGACGGTGATAGGTCAGGGTTATAGAGAGGACGGTGATAGGTCAGGGTTATAGAGAGGACGGTGATAGGTCAGGGTTATAGAGAGGACGGTGATAGGTCAGGGTTATAGAGAGGACGGTGATAGGTCAGGGTTATAGAGGGAGGACGGTGATAGGTCAGGGTTATAGAGGGAGGACGGTGATAGGTCAGGGTTATAGAGAGGACGGTGATAGGTCAGGGTTATAGAGAGGACGGTGATAGGTCAGGGTTATAGAGAGGGCGGTGATAGGTCAGGGTTATAGAGAGGACGGTGATAGGTCAGGGTTATAGAGAGGGCGGTGATAGGTCAGGGTTATAGAGAGGACGGTGATAGGTCAGGGTTATAGAGAGGGCGGTGATAGGTCAGGGTTAGAGAGAGGACGGTGACAGGTCAGGGTTATAGAGGGAGGATGGTGTTAGGTCAGGGTTAAGAACATAAGAACATAAGAATGGAGGAAACTGCAGTGGGCCTATTGGCCCATACTGGGCAGTCCCGTTTACACCCAACCCCTATTGCTCATATGAGCATCCAACCTATGTTTGAAGCAATTCAGCGTATTCGAGTTAATGATGATATTTGGTAACTTGTTCCATTCATCCACTACTCTGTTTCCAAACCAGTGTTTACCTATTTCACGCCTAAATCTAAATTTGTCCAATTTAAAACCATTGTTACGAGTTCGCTCCTGGTTGGATAATTTGAGTACCTTTGTAATGTCCCCTTTGTTTAGCCCTGCCTTCCATTTATACACCTCTATCAGGTCGCCCCTCGCTCTACGTCTCTCAAGGGAGTGCAAATTAAGATGCTTTAACCTGTCTCTATACTCAAGGTTCCTGATACCCGGGATTAGTCTTGTCATTCTCCTCTGTATTCTTTCCAAGGATTCTATATCCATTCTGTAATACGGTGACCAGAACTGGACTGCGTAATCCAGGTGTGGTCTCACAAGAGCAAGATACAGTTTTAGGATGACCTCGCTAGTCTTGTAACTAACACTCCTTTGCATGAACCCAAGTACTTTATTAGCCTTGTTACGAGCAAAAACACATTGTTTACTTGGCTTAAGGTTCCTACTTATCATTACTCCTAAATCTCTCTCGCAGTCGGATTTCTCTATGGCATCGTTGTTCATCTGGTATCTGGTTTCCCTGTTTACATTTCCTATACTGAGTACTTTACATTTGTCAATGTTGAATTTCATCTGCCATTTTTCAGACCATTCGAAAAATTTGTTTAGATCCTCCTGTAGTTTTGCCGAGTCCTCGTCAGATTTGATAACACGTCCTATTTTAGTATCATCAGCAAATTTACTTATGTTGCTGTCTATGCCGATATCTATGTCGTTTATGTATATAATAAACAATAATGGTCCAAGTACTGAGCCTTGGGGAACTCCACTTGTGACGTTGCTCCAATGGGACTTAGTGCCGTTAATGCTCACTCGCTGTTTCCTGTCCTGTAACCATGCCCTAATCCATTTAAGGATGTCACCTTTGATGCCATGAGCTTCTACCTTTCTAATTAGTCTTTCGTGGGGTACTCTGTCGAAGGCTTTGCTAAAGTCGAGATATACCACATCATAATTGTGCCCCTCGTCCACTGATTCGAAAACTGATGAAAAGAATGTTAATAGATTAGTTAGGCAAGAACGTCCGCTTGTGAAGCCATGCTGGGAATCATTGATCAATCTGTGCTTCTCCAGGTGATTTCGAATAGAGTTTGAAATGATTGCTTCCAGTAATTTGCCTACTATTGATGTTAGACTGATTGGGCGGTAGTTAGAGGATAGTGATCTATCCCCCTTCTTGAAGATCGGTATTACATTCGCTATCCTCCAGGATTCTGGTACTACACCTGTTTTTAAGGACATGTTAAACAACTTTGCTAAGGGCATACTAAGCTCTTCCTTACATTCCTTTAATACTCTGGCAAATATCTCATCGGGACCAGGTGACTTATTAGGCTTTAGTTTGTCTATTTGCTTACTAACATCGTTACTAGTCACTACTATCTCACTTAATTTGTTTTCTTCACTATCTCTGAATAAAGTCGGTGCGTCGGGTATCATGTTTAAATTTTCGCTGGTGAAAACTGTTGAAAAATATTTATTCAAATTATTGCTCATTTCTCCGTCGTTATCAGTGAGCTCGCCGGAGTCTGACCGTATTGGTCCAATCTTTTCTCGTGTTTTAGTTTGGTACATTTGGTAGAATCCTTTGGGGTTTGTCTTTGCCTCCCTTGCTATCCTTACCTCATTATTCCTCTTTGCTTTCCTTATCTCGGTTTTAACCCTACTCGCCAATACCCTATAATAGTCCCGGAGGTGAATTTCGCCACGATTTATCCTTCTACCTATAGCCTTCCTTTGGCCAATGATGTTCTTTAAATAATTATTTATCCATTTAGGGTCATTGTTGTTTGATCTGAGTTTTTTGTATGGTATGTTCTGCCTTTGTGCATTAAGTAACTCACTATTTAAATTGTCGTGGAACTCGGCAATCTCAGATCTCGTTATCAGGTCGGTGTCATCTGTCAGGTTCACGGCCAAGCGCGACACCCCCTCTCTTAGCTGCCTCTTTAAACTGTCAAAGTTTGCCCTTCTGAAATCTGGTACTTGAGTGGAATTTTCCTTACGTCTGCCCTGAAAATCTAACTGGAATCGAATTTCTTTGTGATCGCTGTTTGCAAGTTCGTTCCCTACCTCGACATTGCTAATGAGGTTTTCTCTGTTTGACAAAACTAAATCCAATATATTATTACCCCGTGTGGGTTCGGTTATATGTTGACTTAGGAAACAGTCCTGGATCGTCTCGAGAAAATCCTCTGATTCTGAGTTTCCCGTAAGGTCGGTCCAATCTATTTGGCCAAGGTTAAAGTCGCCTACTATACAGACTTTGTTGTGTATGGAAGCCCTGCGCATTTCATCCCAGATAAGTCGCTCATTGACTCTGTCAAGATTGGGGGGTCTATATATTACTCCTGTGATTAATTTTTCCCGACCGTCGCTTAATTCTATCCAAATTGTTTCTGTATTCCTCTCAGTTTTTATTTCCTTATTTATTTCACACTTCAGATTATCCCTAACATAGATTGCTACTCCGCCTCCTTTCCTGGTCTGCCTATCGGTATGGAACAGTTTGTAACCCGCAATTTGGTATTCGACTGGTAATTCACGTGTGTCTAGGTTGATCCATGTTTCAGTGAATGCAATTATATCGATTTCTTCTGTACATACCAAGGCCCTAATATCATCCATTTTGTTTCTCATACTTCTACTGTTCGCATAATATACATTTAAGTTAGTCGTGTTCTGAGTCCTTCCCTTACCGCGTTTAGTTTTAAACTCCCTGTCTAATTTAGTTATGTCATCATTCCTAACACTATTTCCCTGTAATCTTTCGCCTTGTTTACCCGCTCCCACTGCAGTCTCCTCCACCCCCGTGCCCCTATGTTCTCTTAGCAGTTTAAAGACTTCGATATCTTTTGAACTGCCCCCTCTAGAGCCCCAGCCAGGGTTGCTACTCCATCCCTAGACAGGTGCACCCCATCCCTAGCATAAAGGTCCCTTCTGCCATAGAAGTTGTCCCAGTTGTCAATGAATGGGACTGATATTGACTTGCAATATCTGTCAAGACGGTCGTTAACACCAACTGCCCTTGACAACCATTCACTGCCAACTCTCCTTCTAGGCAGGACACCGCATATGATAGGGATCCCTCCCTTAGTCCTAATACGATCTATGGCTGCCTTGAACTTATCAAGAAGCTCCTCGCTCCTACACCGGCCAATATCATTGCCTCCTGCACTGAGGCAGATAATGGGTTTGTTCCCATTACCAGACAAGATATTGTCCATCCTGTCAATTATATCCCCCACCCCAGCTCCTGGCAAACACACCCTCATCCTATTTTTGTTTTTACCACAAAAGGCCCTGTCCATGCACCTTACCTGTGAGTCACCAACAATTAAAGTTTTTATACCTTCCTTGTCATCCCTGTCCCTGACTGTACTAACGTCCAATTCGTCTATCAAGGGACTGAACGGGTTGGTACACTTAGCTGTTGTTGTCGTTGTTGTCATATCCTTGGTGTGCTTCTTCACCAAAAGCTTTGTCTTCCCACTACTCACAATTTTCCACTCGCTTGATTTTTCGTCAGCCACTGGCTTTACTCGTCCAGCCTCTCCTTTTAACATCGCCAGCTCTTCCCTTAATTTCAAGTTCTCCAACTTGACCTTCGCCAATTCTTCAGTGGACCACTCCAGTTTGGTCACCAAACTCTCATACCCAAGACCGCACCTTGCTCTGGCCATATCTGATAATTATCCCTCCGGAGCTAACCCTGCCGTGACCTTTCCCCTAGTGAGGTCAGAGGACGGTGATAGGTCAGGGTTATAGAGGGAGGATGGTGATAGGTCAGGGTTATAGAGGGAGGATGGTGATAGGTCAGGGTTATAGAGGACGGTGATAGGTCAGGGTTATAGAGAGGACGGTGATAGGTCAGGGTTATAGAGGACGGTGATAGGTCAGAGTTATAGAGGGAGGATGGTGATAGGTCAGGGTTATAGAGGGAGGACGGTGATAGGTCAGGGTTATAGAGAGGACGGTGATAGGTCAGGGTTATAGAGGGAGGATGGTGATAGGTCAGGGTTATAGAGAGGACGGTGATAGGTCAGGGTTATAGAGGACGGTGATAGGTCAGGGTTATAGAGGACGGTGATAGGTCAGGGTTATAGAGGGAGGATGGTGTTAGGTCAGGGCTATAGAGAGGACGGTGATAGGTCAGGGTTATAGAGAGGACGGTGATAGGTCAGGGTTAGAGAGAGGACGGTGATAGGTCAGGGTTATAGAGAGGACGGTGACAGGTCAGGGTTATAGAGGGGACGGTGATAGGTCAGGGTTATAGAGGGGACGGTGATAGGTCAGGGTTATAGAGAGGACGGTGATAGGTCAGGGTTATAGAGAGGACGGTGATAGGTCAGGGTTATAGAGAGGATGGCGATAGGTCAGGGTTAGAGAGAGGACGGTGACAGGTCAGGGTTATAGAGAGGACGGTGATAGGTCAGGGTTATAGAGGACGGTGACAGGTCAGGGTTATAGAGGGGATGGCGATAGGTCAGGGTTATAGAGAGGAAGGTCATAGGTCAGGGTTATAGAGAGAAGTGTAGCCTCTTCAGGGTACTAAACCCACACTGTGACGTATACAGAGACGTGGTTAAGATCTCAACCAAGCAAAAGAAAAGCGTCAGTATACCGTCGTCACACTACTGCCAGGCTGTGAACAAATACTAGGCCAGTAAGGTGCAGTCAGTGTTAGTTGAGAGGTGGAAGTGCCTCGCAGGGGTCAGCTTACCACCACCAGCGTCTCAACAACTCTACTCATGAATAATAAACAAAACATTAAACGTAACCCAATACAACAAACAACATCAATCACACTCACAGCAATGGTGGTCAGAGGAATATTGATGACAGATTCTTCTGCCTCACACCGAACACCAAAATAACCTTCAACAGCTTTATCCTCACCGTTCTGGGGTGGTGGTGGGGGGGCGTGGTGGTGGGGGGGCGTGGTGGTGGGGGGGCGTGGTGGTGGGGGGCGCCGTCGTGTATGGGATATCACAACTATAGATAACAGTGTGTCAAGCAGTGTGTGTGCAGGTGTTAGCAGTAGGTGTAGATATGTAGCAGGAATGTATAGTGCCCAGCACAGAGACGAGAGGCAGGTTGCACCGTCAGGCATGCAAGGGGGGCTCAGGCCGTGGCTCTTGTGTTCCCCCACCACTTAACACTTGACACACCTCTTCTCGTCCTTCAACGCACGGTGAAGGAATTCGACACGTAGTGAACACTTAAACACACAAACTTTCTTGTTGGTCTTACTGTAGTTCCGCAAACCTTACTTATTGTCCTTCCTCACCTGTAATTGATATTAAGTTACGTGTCTTTCTCTCACCACCTGACGCGCCCATCACACCTTCATCGAAACTAACAAATGATCCCATGAATAAAATATGACCAACAAGTTATCTTATAAACACTGGAAGCCGCATACCACCACTCCAGCCAACAGTGAGAGCTCTGTCACACCACCACAGTCTCACCCCACCAACAACACCACTACCTCAGCCTACCAAAACCATCAGCATTGCGTCTCATCATGGTGGTGGCCCCCCTCCCCGCCTGCAGCAACACATGTAACCATGCACCCCTTTAGCCCCGGGGAAGAACTGGTGTTCCCGGGTCCCTGGCTCGGGTAATTACACCTCGTATAATTGTTGTTCTTGTACAGGTTCCAGGAATCAGGAGGGAGGGAGGAAACCTTGCAACACTTATACTGTAAGAACGTGCAGCTTCTTAACAACAACGTGATCATGAACCCAGACGTGTGAGAGGCAGAGAAAATGTTTATAATGATATGGCAGGTTAGCGAAAGTTGACGTACACCTGACGACACGGTGAGTGTGGGGTCAAGACCTGTGACCTGGGACCTGTAACCTACGACCTGCCGCTAGGGACCTGCAGACCCAGAGACTCGTGATATTCGCTCGAGTATTTCCTCCCACATCCTACCTGACACAGTTCTTGTACAGCGTTTCTACACACCTGAGGTATCTAACACACCTGCAGTAGTCAACACCTGGGTCACCAGACAGACAGACAGACAGACAGACACAGACAGATAGATAGATAGATAGATGTAGTTTTAAGTAAGAAATGTGATTGGGTAATAATGATTCAGGTGGTTTGTGTCAGCCAATCACGTAAGTCGTCGTTATAATCACGGGCGTCCGTAAATAACCTACAGATATTCCGGTGATAAATTATATCAACCACAAGTGTTTCATTAGTCCACTACTTTACCCACACGACACAGCTGTTTTGGTAACTTCCTTAATACCAACAGATGTCACAGAAAATTAATATACACAAACCATAAGGTACAGGTGCTCTAGTGACAGATGTTTCACTGATTCACTACAATAACCAAAGGCCACAAGTGTTTCATTTATATCTACAATATTACTTACAAAACACAGGTATACTTCAGTGATTTACATTACCCACCAGGTACAGCTGTTCAGTGAGTCATGGAGCACAGGTGTTGGGGCAACATATTCACACAACTGAGGTCTCCCACACCCTCTACAGGTATGTGGGCTGATACCTGTCTCCCGCTGCTTACTCAACCTTACCTGCAACAAAAAATAAACTGTTAGAGAATGGTATTATTATTATTATTATTATTATTATTATTAATTTTCATATCTGAGGGTTGGCGACCACAGTCCTCCACTTTAAACGTTCTGGGGCTGTTTTTAACAATCCTCTAAGGTTTTGCACCTCTCTGGTGACCCAGTTTATAATTTTATTCGTCCATCCCAATCTTTACCTTCCTCTGGCCCTCCTACCCTCAACTTTGCCCATTAATATACAAGTTATTATCGATCATCCCCAATATCATGACCAAGGTATCTTTTTTTTTTTTTTTTTTTTGCTGTATACATCAAGTATTTCTCTTGAAGTTTTTGTTAATCTTAGTACTTCTTCATTTGTTTTCCTGTCAGTGTAGGGAATTCTTGACATTCTCTTTCTGCTGTCTACTGAAAGTGTCCACGCTTACTATAATTCACCATTATTACAATATTTGAAAAGCTTTAGACATAATTTTGCCCCCAAAATTGTTCCCCAAATCCCAGGAGCTTCAGTTATTTTTTTATCGTCATTTTGAGTTAAGTATGGTGAGGTTAGACCAGGTTAGGTGAACTAAGGTGAGCCCAGACAAACTCAGGTAAGTCCAGATGAGCGTAGATTAGGTGAGGCCAAGTGATTCCGGTCAGGTTAGGTCAGCTCAGGAGAGGCTAGTTGAAGCCGGGTGAGTTCAGGTGAGGAGGTTAACCTCTACTGCCCCCTGTTATGACCACCATAAGTTCTAGCAGGCGGAGGTTCAACATTTATCACATTGTAATAAACTTGTTATTAATGACATAATACTCGAAAATATAAATTAATTAAAAATTTTTCAAGACAACAGCCACTGAATCTAATCTCTCGCACGCACTCTTCCCTTCATATTATTTACGAGTCCACACGTGTAAGAGTGCCCCCCCCCCACCCGGCCTGGCACCCCTTTCAAAGGCATTTCACCACCACCCTCTCCTGTGACACCAGCGAATTTCACTAGCACCTACCATACCTAAATCCTGTACCACGCCTGGCCACAGTACCTGGGTCCTGTACCACGACTGGTCACAGTACCTGGGTCCTGTACCACACCTGGTCACAGTACCTGGGTCCTGTACCACACCTGGCCACTGTACCTGGGTCCTGTACCACACCTGGTCACAGTACCCGGGTAATGTACCACTCCTCACCACAGTACCCGGGTCCTGCAACCTACTTGGCCACAGTACTCGGGTCCTGTAACCTACCTGGCCACAGTACTCGGGTCCTGTACCACACCTGGCCACAAAGGTGGTGGATGACTGTAGTGGTGGGTGACAGTGGTGGTGGGTGACAATGGGTGACAGCGGTGGTGGGTGACAGCGGTGGTGGGTGACAGTGGTGGTGGGTGACAGTGGTGGTAGGTGGCAGTGGTGGTGGGTCACAGTGGGTGACAGCGGTGGTGGGTGGCAGTGATTGATTTTGACGCTTGCAGCGGCTACTTTATTGTGCACCCCACACTCATCCTGTGAGCGGTAGCGCAAAAGGATTACAGAGTAGGGTTTACAAAGGGTCATAATAATTAACCCCCGTTGTCAGGATATTATGGCACTGAAAGTTACACAGTATTTCATTTACATTATTTGTTTAGTTCTATACATAAAGGGTAACTTATTCACAAATGCGTGAGAACAGGCGTGTGAGGCAGTATGTCTGGCCTCACACTTTGTTATTCACATTTACGTGGGAGGTATTCAAGCACATTGCGTATTTGGTTCTGTACATGAGAACTGACATAGATACTAAGTGCAAAAAAGTGGATACAATCTTAATATGTCGGCTATCTTGCCATTAGAGATGAAGTGTTGTGCCATTTCACACACAGTGTGCTTGGACCTGTCCCTAAAAGGTTCTATCTTCACACAGTCGAGGACGTAGTGTTCAAGTGTGTGGCCATATGTATGGCCACACACTTTACATTTAGTTTTGTTTACATCTGCTTGAGGAACATACTGCCAAAGGTACTTATATCCTAACCTTAATCTAGCTGTTACAACATCTTGTAATCTAGTGATCTTGTTACTTGCTCCATAAACGTGTTTCACTTGATACATCTCATCATGGTAAACTATGGATTGACTAGTGCCTGTTTGCACTTGTCTACTTGCGTCAAACTCATCAATAAGTTCTTTCCTAATTACAGTTTTAAGGGTTCTTTTTGACAGACCCAAATTGTATTCAACGGTGTCTTTGTTAGACGCGAGTTTGGCGAGGGCATCAACTCTGTCATGTTTTATGAGGCCTATGTGAGAGGGGATCCACAACAGTTTGACCCTGACACCCCGGTCAACAAGGCACGCATATTTGTGTCTGGCTTCAGAGACAAGAGCGTGACAACCTGAGTCGAGGGTACCAAGGGCAAGTAGTGAGGATAGAGAGTCAGTGATGATGAGACTGTCAGTAAAAGTGGTTTCAATGAATTTAATAGCTGTGAGTATGGCAACTAATTCAGTTTGTAGAGTGGATGCCCAGTTGTTAATTCTAACTCCTTTCTCAATTATATTACCGTCAGGTTGAGTCACAACAATAGCACTTCCAGCCCTCCCACAGGCGGTGTTTAGAGACCCATCAGTGTAGATGGTCTGTGTGATATTATCATCAGTCTGTAGAGTGTGTATGTGTTCAAGAGCTCTCAATTTGGCAGTGTGTTGGAGATAAATGCTTTGTATAATTAATTTTTTAGGCGGATACGTCGGTATTGTGATATCGAAGGGAACTGTCCGCCAGGGTGGCAGGAAGCGCTGTTGTGTCTCAACTTTGTACAGGTGGTCTAGTCCAAATATCTTCATATGTGTAGCTGTAGTTTGGATCCATTTAGACTCAGTAGTCCCATGGTTCATACATTCTAGCAATTTTAAGGAAACAATGTTATCAGGATCACCACGCAGAAGCCTCAGGGCTATCATGAGGTTGACTTCAATTATTCTATCTTTAACACTGGGTATACCTAGTTCTTTCCTCATATTAAGTACTTTAGTGCTCATGGGACATCCTAGGATAATTCTGAGGGCTTTATTTTGCATTTTCTCGAGCTTGTCAACGCCTTTCCCGTCACGAATGACCAGGGCTGGTGCGTGGTAATCTATCAGAGATCTTATATAGCCTAGGTACATTGTTTTAACAATTCTAATATTAGCACCATAGTGCGGGCTGTACCCCGCTACACTTCTAAGAGGTCTCAGTCTGTCAGTACATTGGCGGGTTAGCTGTTGTATGGCAGGTAGGGTACAAGGGACGGAAACACCAAGATATTTAAAAGAAGAAACATAGTCAATAGTGTTGTTACCTATCTTGAACTTGGCGGGGCCGCGTTTGCGGTTCCCAGCTTGTTTGTTGAACACCTTAGTTTTGTCAGTGGAGATAATAAGACCGAGGTGTTCACAGGCTGCGTATACATGGTTCAGGGTGGTTTGGGTGGCAGTGGTGGTGGGTGACGGTGGTGGTGGGTGACAGTGGGTGACAGCGGTGGTGGGTGAGAGTGGTGTTGGGTGACAGTGGTGGGTGACAGTGGGTGACAGCGGTGGTGGGTGAGTGTGGTGTTGGGTGACAGTGGTGGTGGGTGACAGTGGTGGGTCACAGTGGGTGACAGCGGTGGTGGGTGACAGTGGTGGTGGGTGACAGTGGGTGACAGCGGTGGTGGGTGACAGTGGTGGTGGGTGACACTTTTAATAAAAGGTCACTCTCACACGCCTATGCACATGTAGGCAGCCGTTATGAGAACTGACTGGGATGTTTACAGCCCCTTCAGACCAGATGACCCAATTCGTCATCCTCTCAAGGAAAAACAGATGTAGGTCTGTATCAAGGGTCATGAGGATAACTCCGCCCAGCAACTGACGTGATTGGCCATATCGTGAACTAACCAATCAGAAAAAAAGGAAGCCAGGAAAATCTTTGAAAAAACGGGCTCTGATTGGACACTCAGAATGTGTTCTCGGCAGACTGGTGAGCAGCGTTGGAAACACAGGCAGTTTAGCATTGGGTGTGATATAGTGTGGCGGTTTCTGGATGGGCCTGAGGTGTATTGTACCGAGGCGTGATAACGTGGATTTAAAGTTTTTCTGTAGTCGTGCGGGTGTACAGTGAGTTACCTTCCCCCCACGGTATCTCTAGTTAGAAATAGATGAACACATATAACTTCATATCACGTCTTTGCTGGGTAAATTTAACTTGGAAGATATCGCTTTCCATTCCCCTTCCTAACTGACACATTAACCTAAATAAAAGAGTCCACCAGTAACAGATGGATTGATACCAGAGTGTATAGTCAAGTGACCCACCTTTAACTAACTCCAGTGTCGCCCCGGCTGAATAGAGTAAGTAGATTAACAACTTATAATATACACTGGTGGTGGGTAAACCGTTGTAGTGGGTGACAGTAAGGTCGGTGGGCTATGGTCGAGCATAATTCACGTGTACACCGAGGCTCTCTCTCTCTCTCTCTCTCATAAAGGAACAGCAGCCGGCTCCAGTTAGCAATGGTATACTGTTTAAATAAGCCCTAACCTAACCTTTTCGATGTAGTTCAGTTCGTTTAGGTTCCCCAACGTAACCTGACAATTACGATGGCAGCCCACTTCAAATGACCAAAAGTATTATTGGTTGGGTTGGGGATCCATCTGACCTGTAAAGCTGTACAAGTGTGAAACAGATGTTGAGTGAATGTTTTATACTGTACTACGTGAGACAACAAGTGTGTCGGTCGGAGCTGGTCACATCTACCATTATCTCACGTCAACGATAAACTTTGTTTTAAAATGCCAAACATAATTCACAAGTTGAACCTTTCTTTGAGGCAGGTAACAGTTAAAGGGTTACGGCTGAAGGCTTATTTCCATATTCAATGCAGGTAAATCTTGCTGGAAATTAGAGGTTAGGTCGTGTTCAGCCGCCCCACACCGAGGGCAGTAAACAGCTGTGACAGGCAAAGTGCTTCTAACATTACTGCGTTAACGGTGACATTCTTACATATATACAGCAGGTAAGAAAATAAGCTTGAGGTGAACTCAAGTATCGTGGCTCACTTAGGTTGCTGATTCATACACCACCATCACAAATGATCTCCTCCTCCTCAGTGTGTTCTTCACATTTTTCCTCGACTCTGCTATTATTGAGGTCGTGGTGGGCGTAGCTCTCTCTTGTTGTAGGTCGTTAACGATCCACGCATACTGCCAGTCCAGGGACCTCAGTTTATTGTTTGATGCAGGCAACAAATCTCAACTTCGGGGAAACAAGAAGGTGACCACACGTGCCCTTAACGTCGGTAACACAACAGTCACATTACCTGCAGGTGGGTCTTCATGTTCCCCCTCCAGGAGGTCGAGGGCGTCACGTGGGTACACAAGAAGCCACTTCTTCTCACTTGTTTGCAAGACGGACACATTGTTTGCATATCACGTGGACGTTTTTAAGCTCCGTGTTGACTGTGTGCTGGAGGGGAGACCTTCGGATCAACAACGGACGTATTATTGTAAGAGTCGTGATGGACAGCCACAAAAACTTGTCTCAGCGTAGACTGACAACGTCCGTGGTCATTTTACACCGCCAATTACAGCTCCAGTTTTTCTTCTTCTATACGAGGAGTTGGAACCTGCTGAGTGTCTGCTGAAGACAAGCTGAAGCACACAGAGAAAGCTCACACGAGATGCACAACAGAGGATCACTAGAAGATTAGACGCCCAAACTTATTTCACCTGAAGATTAACCATCCAAATGCTACCTGGGGGTGGGGGTACGGGTGGGGGTACGGGTGGGTGTACGGGTGGGGGTGGGGTGGGATATTTGATAGGTCAGGTTAGGTTGGTTGGGGTGGGGTAGGGTGGGTTAGGTGTCTAATTTTCAGGTGATCCAAAACAGACAGAACGACTCATTAGCTTTCAGCTGTGTGAGTCGCCATCATCAACCCAACCGAACACAAAACAACACTACAAACACCAACACAACAAACACCAACACACGTCATGTACAGTAGAAGTAATGTTACCCGCCAGACACCTAACCGTAACACATCAAATATGGCCACCTATAACATATAACCTTAATTCCATCTGCCATCACCTAATATAAGATATTTCAAATTCTCTTTTTAAAGACTATATTAACCTTAATATATCAGTACTATACAAAATATATAGACACAATGGTATATTTCTTGGGAAAAATTAAATAATATGGAAAAGTTAAGGATAATATTCGCTGGATACTTTTATTAACATCTATGTTTTCGTATCTCTCTCTCTCTCTCTCTCTCTCTCTCTCTCTCTCTCTCAGGCACACGACCCGCCTGAAGGAGCACTGTATACCATCAGTATCAAGAGGGGAGGGTGTGTGTTTGACCACGAATATATTACCAAGGTGCGCGCGCACACGCACGCGCACACACACACACTCGCTGACCATCACCACGACCTCATCTGCAAATTTGGTAAGAAGCTTCTACACCATCCTCGACACCGGCTCCTACTACCACCTGAGATCCCTAGCCCGAGAATTGCTGTTCGACACCACAACCGCATCCAGCCCATACGTGCACGAACTGATCGCTATAAGAACAGCCCAGTCCCAACCATTGTAAAAATTATCAATAACTTGTAATAAACCAGTGTATTCACTCCCAGTAAACACTACTCCTTGCACTGTCACTATGTTGAAATGAACTGTAGTTTGAGCTTTTCCCCATCTAGTTATTATGTCTTATTTGTGTCACTTATGTTACTTGTATATTATTTGTAATTCGTAACCCATTCCCCAAATATGTAACTGTATATTTTCAGCCTTCTGGCTGCCAAGCTCTTTCAATAAACCGTTAATTATTATTATTATTACACATACATACTTTGGGCCAAATATGAAGGCATGTCCTCACACAGTCATTACCCAATCGGCAAAGTATGTTCGCTCACTAGCATACTATTAGCCAATCAGAAGAGTATATCGTGCAAATAGCGTACCATTAACCAATCAGAAACGTTTATTCTTTGGGGATATCATTTGCCAATCAGAAGAGTATATCCTCCCAGTAAGCAAGGGCAGGACGGGGCAGGAAGGGGGCAAGCAGGGGCAATACGAAAGAAGGTAAGGGAAAGCAGGGGCAAGCAGGGGCAGTGTGAGAGAAGGTAGGGGAAAGCAGGGGCAGGGAGGGGGCAAGCAGGGGCAGCAAGAGAGCGGGCAGGGGCAAGAGGAACCACCAATGAAGTATCAGGCTTGTAATGGACAAAAACTTGGCCGTGAGTCTTGGCCGGCACGATACTGCGGGAAAAACTGGCTGCTGAGGCGTTGGGTCCGCGTGAAGAACATCTGGAGAACATCGCGTGAAGAACATCTGGAGAACATCGCACGGAGAACATTTGGAGAACATCGCGTGAAGAACGTCTGGAAAACATCGCGTGAAGAATATCTGTAGAACACCGCGTAAAGAGCATCTGGAGAACAACGACGTGAAGAACAACTGGAGAACATCGCGTGAAGAACATCTAGAGAGCACCGCGTGGATTGTCTGGAGAACATCGCATGATGATTATCTAGGGAACATCGCGTGAAGAACATCTGGAGAACATCGCGTGATGAACACATTAAAGAACATCATTTGTGACTTTTCCCACGATGGTGGACAAAGAAGACGAGTTGTATCGGTGATGTGTCTGTCTGTGTCTTATGTACACTGTCTGTCGGGTGTAGCGTGACAATAGGGTTTTTAGCCTAATACGCTCTACTGTATATGGATAAATAACAAGGTTGAAAAATATATTGTGGTTTTATTTCCATATAAAATAAAATTAATAAATAAATAAACAGCAAGATATCAAAGTAAACATTGTGGTTATCTCAGTCAAACATAAGTGTGGTTTACGGTATAGGTGAGTTATGTGTACGTCCAAGTCTTGTGGTGGTGTTCTGTCCTGAATGTTTTGAGCGAGATGGATGTATTCAAGTGTGACTTAACTTAGGCAGTGAGTAGTTATGAGTCACTCTCGAGGTTCTTGTTAAACCCGGAGGAGAAAAGTGGGTAAAAGTTAGTCGTTGTCTGTGATATCTTAAACCTGTACGATCCTTTTTTCTCTTCTGATGCAGTGCCAATTATGGTCTGCGTCCTGTGTTCGACAACCCTGCCACTACTACTAATACTACTACTACTGCCGCCGCTGCTACAATTTTACAGCTCTCCAGCACACTTACAGACGTACAATTACTCGCCATTTTACTAGTGGTCGCCACGAGAGCAGCAACACTGACCCATAAGAGGCGAGCACAAGGTCGGTGATCTTTGTGAGCTGTGTGGCATTGTGGCTCTAGTGAGGGGCCACGCTGGATGACTCACCCTCTCCTGTTGCAGCAGCAGCACTAAGGCCACCACCCAGCCCACGGCCAGACCACTCCGAGGACCCCACCAGCCCACTCCCTCAACACCACCACCCCGCCCACTCCTCACCATCAGTACCCTACCCACCCAGGGCACGCCGAGAACCCCACTAGCCCATCACAGTACATCAGCACAGTCAGGAAAGGCAAAATATTCTCTCAGTTTTGGCCTCCTGTCCACTACCTAACACCGCGTACCGTCATCTGTTGCCCAGGATCACCTATACCCCAGCTCACGATCAAGTCTTTAACCTTAGCTTATAGTAAGGCCACTGCCAGGACCCTCACCCACCCCACAACCACGACCCAAGACCAGGCCAAGTCGATCATCCCCACTAAGCCCCAGTACTGCCCCTCACTCCCCCCAGGGGGCGCCATTACTCAGCAGGCCTTCTTGATGGCCGCCTCCAACAGGTGGTCAGGATCTATCTGTCAGTGACTGTGTCTACTACACACCTGCGCCAGACTGTGACGTATGAGTTTCGTAGCAGCCGTGAGGCTCCTTCATTTATCTTTAAAATATTGGGATATAAATTACTGCTACCAGTGTCCGTGGCGACTACCAGGAGACGAGGGTGGCGCCGCTCACACCTGGGTACCTTGAGACGTGTTTGTCAGGCGCCTTTTACCCCCGTGACGCCCTGGGCCAGGCCACGCTGGTGACGACCCTGGCACTTACCAGTCCCAACTCACCTTCCCTCTCCCCGCCTCCCCATCCCTCTCCCTCCTCCTAGCCACAACACAATCTTCCGGATAACCTGAAGATTTGACACCCTAGCAGCAGCTTTTTCACCTGATCATTAAACACCCCAGTAGGTAGAAGGCAGCTACCAAACAGGGAGGTACTACCGCCTGGGAAGATATTGGAAGCATAATGTGTTGTCTAATGGTCGACCCTGCTGCCATATGGCATCACAAAAATTGTGACCAAGTCCCGGGTTGCTATCTGACTTTCTGCTTCATTTACACACAATTGCAGGGTCTCAATTGTTTATCTTACTACTGACAACACAATATACATACATCATTTCTCACTCTTGATATATTAATTTTTAATTTTTGTATTTATTTATGGCTCATTATTAGTATTAGTATAATTGATAATTTTCACAAGCTTTTATTATTTTTATTGTTTTCTTTTATTATAATTGTTATTTATTTTTATATATTTTTATTAATTTTATTTATATTATTATTAATTTATTATATTTTCACTCCCCAGGCCTTGATGTGGGTCAGTAAAAATGACCTGTGCCCGGGTGGGCTATGTCCGTAAAACCTACCCCCCCCCCCCCCCCAGGCAGCGTTAGGGGTGTTTAATCATTAAATGAAATAAGCTTGGGGGGGGGGGTAATCTTCAGGTGATCCAGCCCTCCGAGTGTTTATCGTTGTCACCCTCAGCCTCCAGATCTATTTCACCGTAAGGGAACGTTTCTCACGAGGTCAATACACTGTTTACTTTAAATACGAATGATTCCAATATATTTTTGTTGTCCTCTGCTGTGTTTACTTTACTTCGGCTGACTCATTGGCGGTGTTTACTCTCGTTATTTATTTGTTTATTGTTTTCTTATACTCTCTCTCTCTCTCTCTCCTTACTTCCTCTTCAGTACAACCAGTGTTGGACCACGTTAAAAAAAAAACTACCCAACTCTCACTCACCACTGCTCACCACTCTTCCTCACTGCTCACCACTCTTCCTCACTGCTCACCACTCTTCCTCACTGCTCACCACTCTTCCTCACTGCTCACCACTCTTCCTCTCTGCTCACCAATCTCACTCACCACTGCTCACCACTCTTCCTCACTGCTCACCACTCTTCCTCACTGCTCACCACTCTTCCTCACTGCTCACCACTCTTCCTCTCTGCTCACCACTGCTCACCACTCTTCCTCACTGTTCACCACTCTCACTCACCACTGCTCACCACTCTTCCTCACTGTTCACCACTCTTCCTCACTGTTCACCACTCTCACTCACCACTGCTCACCACTCTTCCTCACTGTTCACCACTCTCACTCACCACTCTTCCTCTCTGCTCACCACTCTGCCTCTCTGCTCACCACTCTGCCTCTCTGCTCACTACTCTTCCTCTCTGCTCACCACTCTTCCTCACTGTTCACCACTCACTCACCACTGCTCACCACTCTTCCTCACTGTTCACCACTCACTCACCACTGCTCACCACTCTTCCTCACTGCTCACCACTCTTCCTCAACACTGCTCACCACTCACTACTAATCACCACTCTCCCTCGCCACTCACCGCCACTCTTCCTCGCCACTCGCCACCACTCTCCCTCGCCACTCCTCTCCCTCGCCACTCCTCCCCCTCGCCACTCGCCACCACTCTTCCTCACCACTGGTCACCACTCTCCCTCACCACTACTCACCACCACTCTCCCTCGCCACTGGTCACCACTCTCCCTCACCACTACTCTCCACCACTCTCCCTCGCCACTGCTCACTCCTCCCCCTCACCACACCACCCTCCCTCACCACTGGTCACCACTCTCCCTCACCGCCACTCTCCCTCACCACTACGCACTCCTCTCCCTCACCACTGGTCACCACTCTCCCTCACCACTACTCACCACCACTCTCCCTCGCCACTGCTCACTCCTCTCCCTCACCACTGGTCACCACTCTCCCTCACCACTACTCACCACCACTCTCTCTCTCGCCACTGCTCACTCATCTCCCTCACCACTACTCACCACTCCTCTCCCTCACCACTGGTCACCACTCTTCCTCACCACTGGTCACCACTCTCCCTCACCACTACTCACCACCACCACTCTCCCTCGCCACTGCTCACTCCTCTCCCTCACCACGCGCCTCCCTTTACACACTACACAAGTATAAGTCAACAATGGCGACCCCGCGAGTGTTGGAACAGTGTTAATGAAGCTGTGATGTTCTCCTTCCTCTCCCCTGACACCCGATCCTCCCTCCCTGTCCATCATCGACCTTACCACACTCATTATTACTTCGGTCTTCCAACTTGAGGTCGAGTAGGACCTTGAGCCACGACTCAGGTAGTCACTTGGACACGAGTCTTGAGAGAGAGAGAGAGAGAGAGAGAGAGAGAGAGAGAGAGCGATTGGTACTGATGCTGTTCTTGTTTCGTCTTACTATTACTAGTCTCTTTCCAGCTGGTGACCTGCACACACAAATGAACGTCCTCCCAGCTGGTGACCTGCACACACAAATGAACGTCCTCCCAGCTGGGGACCTGCACACACAAATGAACGTCCTCCCAGCTGGTGACCTGCACACACACATGAACGTCCTCCCAGCTGGGGACCTGCACACACACATGAACGTCCTCCCAGCTGGGGACCTGCACACACACATGAACGTCCTCCCAGCTGGTGACCTGCACACACACATGGACGTCCTCCCAGCTGGTGACCTGCACACACACATGGACGTCCTCCCAGCTGGTGACCTGCACACACACATGGACGTCCTCCCAGCTGGTGACCTGCACACACACATGGACGTCCTCCCAGCTGGTGACCTGCACACACACATGGACGTCCTCCCAGCTGGTGACCTGCACACACACATGGACGTCCTCCCAGCTGGTAGAATAGACAACGAACAGCAGCAGCAGCAGCAGCAGATGTGAGCGCGAGATGTGTCCGGTCTTCATTACAACTGATGGATCACCCGCTTCTCTACACACCTGAGTATTTTCCTACAATAATCACCAAGCTTGTACCTGTAGAGCCAGTCCCAAGTACCTGCCGACCTTTCCCTTCAGGTGTAACAAGACGCAACATACCTCCACGCAACACGCACCTCGCCCATCCCCTCTTCCCTGCCGCCTCCTCCTCGCTCTCCTATCATCGTCGTGTGGGTTATTGATACCGATGATTGTAATTATACCAGTAAACATCTGATGGATTATCGAGCAACATGTAATCCGCCATATTTTTCAATGATAGTTAATTGTATCGGTAAATATCACACGAGTTAACACGCGTTGGATCACCTGAAGAATCGCCTCCCAAGCCTGGTTTACCTTAATTTTAACCACCGTATAATTAACCTAACCTAACTTAACTTAACCTGACCTGATCTGATCTGACCTGACCTAATCTCAACACGTTTCACCCGTGGAATCAAGGATCGTTCACCTGGGCCATCAGTCACAGGTTAATTGAGATACAACTCGCCTGTGGGGGTCACCTGCCTCCGTTCAAGTGTTCAGGGGTAGTAAACAGCGGTTATTTTTCACAATGATTTATTCTCGGAAGTTTAAATATAAGGCAAGGTTTTTTCGGTGGTTGCTACTAACCTTATTGTTCTAGTGAGTGGGGTCGTTCTAGCGAGTGGCGTCGTTCTAGCGCAGGGGTTCTCAACCAGGGGGGGGGGGGGGGGGGAAACTGATACTAATATGGAAAAAATAAAGGATTTTCAGTATTATATGCATATTATTTGGAATGCACTTTTTGAGGCAGACAATCTTGGAAAGGAGGTTGAATGACATTCTGAAATCTGGTGAAAGGGGTGCATGGGGCAAACAAGGTTGAGAACCACTGTTCTAGCGAGTGGGGCGCTCTAGTGAGTGAGTCGTTCTAGTGAGTGGGTCGTTCTGGTGAGTGGGTCGTTCTGGTGAGTGGGTCGTTCTAGTGAGTGGGGCGATATAGTGAGTGGGTCGTTCTAGTGAGTGGGTCGTTCTAGTGAGTGGGTCGTTCAAGTGAGTGCGGCGCTATAATGAGTGGGGCGCTTTAATGAGTGGGGCGCTATAATGAGTGGGGCACTATAGTGAGAACATAAGAACGGTTTATTAAGAACATAAGAAAATAAGGAGTCTGCAATAGGCCGGTTGGCCTGTGCATGACAGCTCCTGTCGAGAGTTACTTCCACTCTCTATCATCCATGAATCAATCTAGCCTCCTTTTGAAACTTTCCAGCGTTCCCGCACTTACTACAAAGTTGCTAAGCTTGTTCCACTCGTCCACCACCCAATTTGTGAACCAGTTCCTTCCTCTCTCCCTCCTAAACCTAAACTTATCCAACTGTAATCCGTTGCTCCGAGTCCTATCCTGCTCGGATATTATAAGAACTTTATCTATATCCCCTTTATTGATTCCTTTCACCCACTTAAATACTTCTATCATATCTCCCCGCACTCTTCGTCTTTCTAGGGAATGCAAGTTTAGTTTCTTTAACCTATCCGAGGTACGGCCTGATTAGCGCAAGATATAGTTGCAATAAGACCTCTGCACTCTTATTACTTACACTTCTAGATATAAAACTTTATACTCTGTCTGCCTTATTTCGAACAGTAACGCACTGTTTTCAAGGCCGTAGGTATGGGCTTACAAGTACCCCTAGGTCTCTTTCACAAGTCGACTTCTCTAGGTTGATGTTGTTAAGGCTGTATACATTATAAGTATTTGTTCTTCCAATATTAAGTACGCTGCACTTGCTGGTGTTGAATTTCATTTGCCATTTTTCAGACCACCCCTGCAGTTTATTTAGATCCTCCTGTAATGCATTTGCATCCTGCCCTGAATTAATCTGCCCCCTATTTTGGGGCGCTCTAGTGAGTGGGGCGTTATAGTGAGTGGGGCGTCATAGTGAGTGGGGCGTTACAGGAGTGGGGCGCTATATTGAGTGGGGCGTCATAGTGAGTGGGGCGTCATAGTGAGTGGGGCGCTATAGTGAGTGGGGGCGCTATAGTGAGTGGGGGCGTTCTACTGAGTGGGGCGTAGTACTGATGGGTAAGCGTATTGAGTGATTCACTTACAAGCCGCCAGCCGCCACACCACCAATACCGTAGTGGTCATTAATCACCGGCCGTGCTCTGCCTGGCGGGCCACACCTTATAAAGAGCCACAACCAGATACACCGGTGGACATTTTCACGTTCTCTGCCTTACTTCAGTTGACTCTTGACGCACAGTGTGTGGCAGTAAGGAGCACCTCAACACCTTTACTCTCACTCTGCCTGGCACGACCTACAGTATAATTCTTTAAAGTAATTATTATTATTATTATTATTAATATATATATATATATATATATATATATATATATATATATATATATATATATATATATATATATATATATATATATATATAAGAACGTAAGAATGGAGGAAACTGCAGCAGACCTATTGACCCATGCTAGGCAGTCCCCTTTACACCCAACTCCTATTTCTCATACGAGTATATCCACCCAACCTATATTTGAAGCTATCCAGCGTATTCGAATTAATGATCATGTTTGGTAACTTGTTCCACTCTTTCACTACTCTATTTCCAAACCAATGTTTACCTAACGCGCCTAAATCTAAATTTGTCTAATTTAAAGCCATTGCTACGCGTTTGCTCCTGGATGGATAGTTTGAATACCTTTGTTATATCACCTTTGTTTAGCCCTGACTTGGAGAAACCAGATATCAGATGAATAACGATATTATAGAGAAATCCGAATGTGAGAAAGATTTAGGAGTAATGATAAGTAGGAATGTTAAGCCAAGTAAACAATGTGGATTTGCACGAAATAAGGCTTATAAAGTACTTGGGTTCATACAAAGGAGTGTTAGTTACAAGAATAGAGAGGTCCTCCAAAAACAATATCTTGCGCTTGTGAGACCTCACTTGGATTACGCAGTTCAATTCTGGTCACAGTATTACAGAATGGATATAGAATCCCTAGAAAGAATTCAGAGGAGAATGACAAGACTAATCCCGGGCATTAGGAATCTTGAGTACAGAGACAGGTTAAAGTATCTTAATTTGCACTCTCTCGAGAGGCGTAGAGTGAGGGGCGATATGATCGAGGTGTATAAATGGAAGTCAGGGCTAAACAAAGGCGATATAACAAAGGTACTCAAACTATCGAACCAGGAGCGAACTCGTAACAATGGTTTGAAATTACACAAATTTAGATTTAGGCGCGAAATAGGTAAACATTGCTTTGGAAATAGAGTAGTGGATGAATGGAACAAGTTACCAAACATCATCATAAACTCAAATACGCTGGATAGCTTCAAACATAGGTTGGATGGATGTATGAGCAATAGGGGTTGGGTGTAAATGGACAGCCAAGTATTAGCCAATAGGCCCGCTGCAGTTTCCTCCATTCTCATGTTCTTATGTACTATCGTGGACAAAAGTTCGCTCCCTGTAGTGAAACTGAGACACGGGAATGAGTCTCCGAACTGACTTACCTTGATTGTTATCTGGTGCGGGTGTGCTGTGCGGGTCGATACTGCTTCAGTTTGGGAAGGAGCGAACTTTTGTCCACGATAGTACACCTCGATCATATCACCCCTCACTCTACGTCTATCGAGGGCGTGCAAATTAAGATGCTTTATCCTGTCTCTGTACTCAAGGTTCCTAATACCCGGGATTAGTCCTGTCATTCTCCTCTGAATTCTTTCTAGGGATTCAATATCCATTCTGTAGATTCCTACTTATCATTACTCCTAAATCTTTCTCACAGTCGGATTTCTGTATAACATCGTTGTTCATCTGGTATCTCTCTTTATAAAAATATTATATATATATATATATATATATATATATATATATATATATATATATATATATATAGGCGTGAGCGTACATAAACACACCTGAACAATCACTTACTAACACGGCCGCTCGTGTCATTGTGACGGAGAAGAAGCGTCACTGTAGCGTCACAACACCTGGTGAATACAAAGTGACGCTCACTTAGTCTCTGGTGGTGTTGCGAATCTCTGGCGGTGGTGTGAGAATCTCGTGGTGTTGTAAGAATCTCTGGCGGTGTTGTGAGTTCCTGGTGCTAATGTGAGTCTCCGGTGGTGGTGTGATTCCCCGGTGGTGTTGTGAGTCTCCGGTGGTGTTGTGAGTCTCCGGTGGTGTTGCGAGTCCCCGGTGGTGTTGCGAGTCCCCGGCGGTGTTGTGAGAGGCCCAGCGCCTTTGAAGGGATCGCCGCCGTGAAGAAGGAAGTTTTGGTCACGACCCACGTCAATAGCGGAGGTGAAGGTGGGTCAGGCACACCATAATTACATCCTTCCTGTACGAGTATAGTCACGTCCCTACAATGTTAACACCCCTTAAGGTCCATAGCTGCTCCTCGACGGTAACACTGCTCCTCGACGCTAACACTACTCCTCGACGCTAACATTACTCCTCGACAGTAACACTACTCCTCGACGCTAACACTACTTCTCGACGCTGACACTACTCCTCGACGCTAACATTACTCCTCGACGGTAACACTACTCCTCGACGCTAACACTACTCCTCGACGCTAACATTACTTCTCGACGCTGACACTACTCCTCACACTTGTCGTTCCCTTTTAGTGGATTAACACTCTATCGCCGTGGTACTTACAGCCGTCTCAATAACCTCAAGGTTGGACCAGAAGCACTCCACTTGTATCACGAGGACTAAGACGCCGAAGGCCCCCAGTTCTCATTCACACGCGGGACTGAGGAAGTCTAGTGGCAGGTCCGATGAAGAAGGGAGGTACTGAGGGTATGAGAGCAGTGTGTACGGGGCCACGGTATGCTTTCTCTGGGTTTAAGCCTGAAGGGAAGTACAGAACGCAAGATTATGACGAAAAACTCAATCAGGTGGTGAGGAAGGTGATGGTACAGTAGAGCAGACTGAGTATAGTGGCTCCAGCCAGGCCCAGTCTGAAGGTCTCTGAGTCTAAGCCTGAAGGGGAATATACTGTAGAGCCCGGGAAGAGGAGGGGAAAGAGTACATCATGCCGTGAGGAAGGTGATGGTAGCCTGCAGGTTATGGCGGCCCCACATTATGCTAGGCAGGGACTCCCGTATAAGGATGAGGTCAGGAGTCATTAACCAGACCTTAACAACTCAACTACTAGTCCACAACCTTTGTCGTATGCACGCCTCCTTTCTCCCGGCGACAACCTTTACCATAATCACTGCCACTGCTGACATTTACCTCACGCTGCCCTCCACCTACTCGTCTCACTCACTCTGTTGTCCTCATAATGTGTTGACCTGCTTCAACAGCTGACCTCTTCAAGCACACTTCACTCCGTCAGTTTCTACACCAGACACAAGGTTTTAAAGACGAGAGATGATGGATGTCGCGTCCTCACACTGACCAGGGGCAAAAATATCAACACGTAGTTCTAAAAACGGGCACCAGGGGACCTTGAACTCCCACTAATAATAATAATAATAATAATAATAATAATAATAATAATACCTGCCTCCACCTGTTAACTTATCTCCTAAGATCTGTCATTCTGAATGTTGTCACTGTCCAGACCCTTCACACTGTCTCGTATACTGCCATGTGAGAACCATTGATATTTGTTACCCGGTTCTCGGAGGTAAACACTGTAACAGGTTGCAGCACAGTCTCTTGAGGCGTCGTCTACAAACACGAGAACACAACGGATGTTTAATAACTACAATGATATTACTAACCAAGGACAACCTAACCTAATATTAACTTAGCCTAACTTAATCTATCCTAAGATAACCTAACTTAACCTAAAATAACCTAATCTAACCTAACTTAAACTAACTTAACCAAATTTAACCCATCTTAAACTAACATAACCTAACCTAGTTTAATCTAACTAAACCCAACCTTACCTGACCTGAACTGACCAGACCTAACCATGTCAAGTTAATTGAGGGTGTTCTGTCTTTATAATTTGAAGATAAAAATAAATAAATAAATCCGGCTCAATATTTCAAAAGCCAGAAGGCCCAGACCCAGTGTGTCTCCCGCACCGTGGACCCCGAGACCCAGCACCAGGTGGCCCCCACACAGCTCGGATGCTTCTGGCGGTAAACGTCAACTCATCACATCAATTTTCTTGTTTTACAGCATTCTTGTGTTTGCCGGAGCAGTGGACAACACCTGCTGGTCCTGCTGACACATACCAAGCAACTGCCACATGTAAGATGCCAAGCACACTCCAGGACATCAGTTTATGTCAACAGTACGTGGTGGTGGGAGCTCTTTTATACAATAGTTCTCTCAAGCAACATATACACATGCATAATGCCAAGCACATACGACGCCATCACTCACGACTACAGGAGTAACTGATGTGTTGATGTAGACATCCTCTCTGACTGTATACAAGAGACCCAAAGCAACAAGCACACGTGAGGTGTCAACCACATAAGATGAGATTAATTTACTTCATCCAAAGTCACTGATGCGTTATATTAGATGTTCGTGATCCACGGGCGTATATATATATAATATATATATAATATATATATATATATATATATATATATATATATATATATATATATATATATATATATAAACGATTACACAAGAGATAACTAAAGCAGTGCGCGCGCGCACACACACAGTTACAGTATCATTTTACATCAAGTCACTCGTGTGTTGTGTCAGGTGTTTGTGTGTGTAAACTTTAAAAGTTCGCCCATCAGTGCCACGGGCGAACATTAGTGCCACGGGCTACCATCAGTGCCACGGGCGAACATCAGTGCCACGGGCGAACATCAGTGCCACGAACGACCATCAGTGCCACGAACGACCATCAGTGCCACGATCGACAATGAGTGCCACGGGCTACCTTTAAAGTTCTCACACACACTCACGCGGAGGGTGACTTTAATCCACGCCTACTACAGGAGAGACAGAGGTGGGCCAGGTGCCACGTCTGTTGAACTGCCACTACCCCAGACGACCACAGACTTAACATGCCATTACACCCGACGATCACCAACTTAACCTGTCACTACCCCATGACCACCGACTCGACCTGCTACTACTCCGATGACCACCGACTCGACCTGCTACTACCCCAATGACCACCGACTCGACCTGCTACTACCCCAATGACCACCGACTCGACCTGCTACTACCCCAATGACCACCGACTCGACCTGCTACTACCCCATTGATCACCGACTCGACCTGCTACTACTCCAATGACCACCGACTCGACCTGCTACTACTCCAATGACCACCGACTCGACCTGCTACTACCCCAATGACCACCGACTCGACCTGCTACTACTCCGATGACCACCGACTCGACCTGCTACTACTCCATTGATCACCGACTCGACCTGCTACTACTCCAATGACCACCGACTCGACCTGCTACTACCCCAATGACCACCGACTCGACCTGCTACTACTCCGATGACCACCGACTCGACCTGCTACTACCCCGATGACCACCGACTTAACATGCCACTACCCTGACTCAACCTGCTACTAAATCATACTAACTGCCACTTAACCGGCATGGTGTGGCACCCTGGGCGTCTGTAAGTGGCACGCGAGGCTGAGGTGCTGCCCGTTTCACCATTTATCGCCACTTATCCCCCCCCCCTCCGCCGAGTTTACCTTCTGCACCTGTTACGGTTTAGGTGACGTCATTAAGGGTAAAGGTGACGGGTTCCAGTTACTGCTATCGTCTACGTCACAGTACAGGTGTTGGTGAGGACATAACACAACTCTCCATCGCAGCTAAGACCAGCCGAGCATACACCCGTCACTGGTCCGGTGTGTGACAGGGTTGGGGCCACACACGTGACCTGCAGGAGTGAAGGAGGCCAGAGGTGCCCCAGACAGCTCCACCAGCCTGTCACACCTTGTTAAGACCCTCCGAGCCTCACATATGGAACTCGGAGGGGGAGGGTGGCGAGGAGACGTGTGTGGGGGTAAAAGAGGGTAGAGGCGGCAGTGGTGAGAGAGAGAGAGATAACAGTCACTCACAGGGACCCACCAGATGTATCCTTCCTTGCTAACTAATGGCGGAGATAAGACCTGCCGGGGGGAGGGGGGAACAGCACCACTAGGGGTCTATCAGGGGTCATCGGGACCATAATAGGATTCACTTAGGATGCACAGCAGCCCGCCAGGTCAGGTCATGGGACCAGTGACACGAGACGCCCACACTGACCCCACCCTTTCTTCCTTCACTTCCATAAAGTAAACACATCTATTTCACTCGCTTCCTTTTGGGATTCTCTTCCACTGTTCTCCTCCCATTTCCTTATTGGACGTCGTGGCTGAGTGGGTAGAGAAGTGGTTTTGAATTCCTTGGTGCCAGTATCAAGGTACAGGAGGAACCCCTCATACACACACAAGGAACACCTCGTGCACTTGACCCACTGAGGTATCGCGTGTTCGAGGAAGCAGCACTATGAGTCACAGACTGTGTGTGTGTGTGTGTGTTCTTCCGTAGTCGACATAATATCAGTTCTTTTCAATCGTCTCTCACATCTACGCACGCACGAGATACCTGTCCCCACTGATTACAGGTAATAATCTAAGTTTCCTGTAGAATGATTTAAATTAGGTTAGGTTACCTTTGTATAAATTTGGTCAGGTCAAGTTAGATTAAGCCAGGTTAGGTTGACTTGAGGTCTGTGTCCCCGGCGGAGAAAGTGAAGAAGGGAAGAAATAAGGGAGAGAGAGAAGGAAGGAGGGAGGGAGGGAGGGAGGGAGGGAGAGAGAGAGAGAGAGAAGGGGGGGGTGTCACAGTACTGTATGGCAACGGTGTTTATTGAGGCTATGACAGGCCTGAGCTACCCCCCCCCCCCCCCTATATGGCGAGGTAGGTTGACCTGGGGCACAGGGCACGGGTGGTGGAGAGGGCGGGGCAGGGGTGGTGGAGAGGGTGGGGCAGGGGTGGTGGAGAGGGCGGGGCAGGGGTGGTGGAGAGGGCGGGGCAGTGGGTGGTGGAGAGGGCGGGGCAGGGGTGGTGGAGAGGGCGGGGCAGGGGTGGTGCAGAGGGCGGGGCAGTGGGTGGTGGAGAGGGCGGGGCAGTGGGTGGTGGAGAGGGCGGGGCAGTGGGTGGTGGAGAGGGCGGGGCAGTGGGTGGTAACATATGTAATGAAAATAAATGGAGGTCTCTCTCTCTCTCTCTCTCTCTGCTGGGAGATGGGGCTCCTTATTAGCGACCTGTGAGGGACGCTCCGTAGTTTGGACCCTGCTGCAGGAGAACCTCAACTCTCACATCACTTCTGACCACACGGGAGACGTTGTAGAGGTTCTGCTAATCATCACATTTGAAGATACGTTGATGCAGAGTTGTTTTTAATGAAGCTTTTCATTTACACGGCCACTACAAGGTGATCCACTCGCTTGGAGCCTCAGAGTATCGCTAACATATCCGTTATTTATGATGTATTTGTGTTTTGCGTATTTCCAGCAGAGGTTTTTGTTGTTATATTCTCAAGTGTTTTTCTCTCGCTTGTCTCATAAACAACTGTTATATTAGCGAAACTTGGGAGCTGCCACCAACCTGTGCAGTATATAACACAACCTGACGACTGTGTTATCAAAACACTTCGGGTACTGACTATTACATCTTGCTGGAAACAATATCTTTACTTCTAAAACTGGTTGTGTACGATACAAACTAATACTTAATGGAAGGTGTTTAACCCTGGTAGTCGAAACTGTGGATCACCCAAAGATTCGTCCACAGCTTATTTCTCATGGAAACCTAACATAACATACCGTAACCTAACCCAGTCCACCAGGTAGCGTTAGGGTGGTTAATCTTCTGGTGAAATAAGCTGAGGAGGAATCGTTAGGTGATACGAAGCTGTTAAATTTACAATAGCAACTGGATGAAGTAAGACACAACTTTGCCGATACACACAAAATATTCTCAGTGGCCGCCTTGTAGTGCTCCACGCCTGCCTAGTGTGGTTCTTCATACAACACTCATGTCAAGTGCTCACTGGCGTCTGTAGTTATGGAGGAACACCGCTAATGTATTTACCGCCACCAAATATGAAACCAGAGACAATTTTTATGCCGAAATTGTTTTTACAGAACAAAACTTGTGACTGCCATAAATTCACCATAATAATCAGCCTGTTAATACGAAAAACGAGTCGGCCATTTAGTTGTCATCATAGATCGTGGCGGTAATCTGGTGTTGGTGTAAAGGGGTAGTGTTGGGGCCGGCCAGAACAAACACCCGCAACACGCTGGACATACTCACTCGCCGCAATATTTATGGCGGGGTGCCTCTAGGGGCTGCCTCAACCTGACTCGACTACCAAGACCCCACCGACACGAATGCATTCCAGGGTTGAGGCCATCAACCAGTCCCTCCTGTATAATTCAGCCATCAGACAGCTACGGCTTCCAAAAAATGGCTTCATTTATGTCGGCCAAGGTTGTGCCAGTAGCTCTGATAAATATGCATCTTCCGTGTCTCGTGCTACCTGTGTACAGTACAACACCGTATTGTTTAGTCAACACAGTACCTCTCCTTTTCTTGATCTGACTAATGGAAGTTTTTAGCTGATGAGGAATGTTTTTGTTTTCTGCTCAAGTGCTGGTTAAAGTAGTCAGTCAATGGCAATTTCTGAGTCTCTTTCTCCTGCCTCTGTGATGATGTGGTCTTCTGCAGCTTAAGTCTTTATCTGTCACGACAACACCATTCTTTCTCTTTATTTCAAAATGAAAATAAATTCTCTCTAATCCTTCTGTTCTTCCCTCCACCCTTCCTCCCTCCTGTAACTTACACGAACTACTCTTTCCGTGTTGGTGATGTTCTGTTGACGTAATGATGACGTGTTGGTGACGTAATGAGGATGTGCTGGTGACTTAATGACGACGTGGTGATGACGTAATGATGGCGTGTTGGTGACGCAATGTGGCGTGTTGGTGACGTAATTATGACATGGTGATGGCGTATCAAATGTCCCGGTATCATTAAGATCGTCTTTTATATAAATCTAACCATAACACGTAATTACCTGGCCAGGACCTCACCACAAGGGGCCGTAACTCTACACAACACAACTCACCTCCCACCTTGCTCTCATACACCTACTTTACCTACTCTGAATCGATTTCTATTTAATCAAGTTATCCTAATCTACAATATCCAGACGCGTGGACGCACGGACAGTAGAACAAACGCATGAACGTACGGTCGAGAGAGAGAGAGAGAGAGAGAGAGAGAGAGAGAGAATGGGTCAGTGAGAGTGAGAGTAACTAACATTACCAAGATGACGAGGCATTCTACGAGGGGAGGGGGTGAGGGAGGGTAATGGTATGGTAGTGTGTGTGTGTGTGTGTGTGCGCCTCCCCTCACACACCCAGCATGGTGCCTGTCTGTCTGGTAGTGGATGAGGGGCCAAGTAAGCCAAAACCAGTACTGTACAACCATTAGCCAAGCTACGTTAATTACAGGTGTATATTATGATGAAGCAATGGTCTACCTGGAGAACATCATCATTACTCTCACCGATTACCTTAATTTATACCCAATATGAACAACTTATTATCCCCGGACAGATACCGTTATTATTACCGGTGTTCCTCCCCCTCACCATCAAAACAAACACACACAATTGATGTATAGATAGTAGCCGGGAATCCTTCAGGAGGCAGGTGCAGCAGGTCGTGTGCCAGCAGGTCCTTACCAACAGTAAGAGGCGTCCTTCAGGAGGCAGGTGCAGCAGGTCGTGTGCCAGCAGGTCCTTACCAACAGTAAGAGGCGTCCTTCAGAAGGGAGGTGCAGCAGGTCGTGTGCCAGCAGGTCCTTACCAACAGCAAGAGGCGTCCTTCAGGAGGGAGGTGCAGCAGGTCGTGTGCCAGCAGGTCCTTAACAACAGCAAGAGGCGTCCTTCAGGAGGGAGGTGCAGCAGGGAGCGGGTGCAGGAGGTGCTAACGAGCAGGTCGCGTGTGGAACAGGCTGGCTGGCTGGCTGGCGGGAGTCTGTGTAAATATTACTTAGTCACTCCCTGTGGAAATGTCTAGTCCACACTCCAGGTCTCAAGGATTTCGTTTGATGTCTCACGAACCCACCTTGATGTCTCAGGAATCCATCTTGATGTCTCAGGAACCCACCTTGATGTCTCAGGAATCCACCTTGATGTCCCACGAACCCACCTTGATGTCTTGGGAATCCATCTTTTATCTCTCTGCCCAAACATCAAAATAACCCCCCCCCCTCCCCCTTCTCTCTGTTGGACCTCATCTCCTCCTAGCTGCTGTACCTCACCCTCCCACCTGCTTGACCTGACCCCTCCCCATCATACCTGCTGTACCTCACGCCCCTCCCCCTCTTTCACCTATCATCCACATCTCTGTTGATTTCCTCCCCTTAATTAATCACTCTGCCCACACCACCTGTACTCCCCCCCCCCCCACAACCCTACCTTCCCCACCTTCCATCTCACCTCACTCATTTCCATCATCACCCTCTACCCAACCTCTTCTACCCTCCACCACACCACCCCACCCCACCTATATCCTTTACACTCTATCCTCCATCACCAAACAACACTCCCACCCTCCATCTTACTTCTCCCACCCTCCACCCATCCTTCCCCTTCTCTCCATCCAACCTCCCCTATACCCTCCACCCAACACTCCCGTACCCTCCACCCAACACCTATTCACCCAACGCCTCCCGTACCCTACATCGAGCACCGCGTACCCTCCACCCAACACCCCTCTGTACCCTCCACCCAACACACCTCCCGTACCCTCCACCTTCACCCAAATCAGCCACCACATTCACCTCCCCAAGTTCAGTCAACAACGTCCTCAAAGAAGCGTCACCTGCCGAGCCTAACAAACAGTGTAGTGTAGAGGCTGTGAGACAACCTTGAATACCATAAACTTGGCTTTATCTACCAACAACTCGGAATCTAATTTACATATCACAATAATGCCACCATAAAGAGCCAGGTACACATAACGAGGCTTTGGGAACAAGTGTGTTTAGTGGTGTGTTATCATGGTACTACTGTGGGGTGAGGCAGGATGAACGGTGGCGACACACTACACCGTCCCCCGGGCTACTGACGGTGTGTGTGTGTGTGTGACTCACTCTCGGCCCACCACCACAAACTGGGCCAACTTCTCTGTACTTGTCACACCGTCAGCCTTCTACTGCTCCTCTTCCTCCTCCTCCTCCTCCTATTTTTCCTTCGCTTTCTCCTCCCATTCCTCCTCCTCCACCACCATCAGCTTCTACCACTACAATCACCAACCCCCATCCCCATCACCACCTCCACCAGCATCCATCACCACCATCACCTCCACCACCATACTTACCACCACCTTCACCATCTCTACCATCATCACTACCACTTCCACCACCATCATCATAACCACCACCATCACTTCCACCATCACCACAACCATACTTACCACCTCAACCACCATCATCATCTCTTACCACATTCACCACCGTCACCAGTTCTCCCCCCAGCGACCTTCTGATATACTTACGACAGACAATCAATCAATCAGTCAGTCAGTCAGTCATCTTCAGGCGGCAACAGCCTAGGGGGAGTTTTTCTAATTTAGTTTAAAATATGGAAAAAGGTCATGATTGTAAGGTCAGGTCAGAGTCGAGGAAGCATCTCTCAGACCTAGTGATTTAAATGCGACCTCAGATAGGAATCACTCTCTCCCGGGCACCAGTTAACATCTCCGGTGCCAGATTGGTTCGGCTCACAACACTCGGGGAGGTACAGTCTTGAGCTAAGCATTATGAGTGTGAGCGAGGACGGAGGCGGTCAGGCAGGTTATCACAAAACAGAGGTAAAGGACGTTTGTGGTCGACGAGGACGGCCAGTACCTACCCCAGCATGAGGGAGACTGATACTGAGCGCTGGTGCTGTGATGCTGATGGTGCTGTGGTGGTGGTCCTGCTGGTGTTGTGGTGCTCCTGCTGGTGTGCTTCTGCTGGTGGTGATGTGCTCCAGCTGGTGTGCTTCTGCTGGTGGTGATGTGCTGCAGCTGGTGTGCTCCTGTTGTGGTGCTCCTGCTGGTGGTGATGTGCTCCTGCTGGTGTTGTGGAGGTCCTGCTGGTGCTGTGGTAATCGAGGTGTTCCTGATTTGGTATGATGTACTGCTGGTGATGAAAGGTTGGGGGGGGGGGGGTATATGGTGACAGAGGTCCTAAAGATGACACCTGTACTGCTGTACTGTATGTACACACTTTCGGCTAGACGAGGGAAGGCGAAGGAAAAAATTGTCGTTGACAATTTTGAGGATTTTCAAGTAAAACTCAATGGCACACACGCACACACACGCACACACACACACACACATTAATATCAACAAAGCTGTAGACCTCGGGTTTCGGAGAAGTCTTATAGCATGGCTTATAGAATTCCTTGGTGATCGACGCCAAGCCGTACGCTTACGAAGGGCGGTCTCCGCTTTTTAGTCACTCATCTGTGGCGTCCCCCAAGCCACCAAGATGGAACCACTGCTTCTTCATGCTCATCAATGATGCCCTAAGAGAAATCTCTGCTTACTGGAAATATGTCGACGACTCCACCATTGGGATTAGTGTGAACAACTCGGCTCCCGACTACAGCGCCCTCCAGAATATATTGAACAGTTTCCAAAATTGAGACCAACAACCATGTCACCATCAACCATACCAAGACCATGATATGCACACCAACCTCTCCCCTGACCTCGTCCCACCTCTTTCCATTACTTTGGGCCCCAACACACTCCAGGTTGTGGATTCCACTGAGCTCCTCGACGTCATTATTGATAACAAACTAAATTGGAATACACACGCCAGTACAATTGTCAGATCCTGAAGTCCCTCGGAATTCCCATGCCCGAGCTCTTCAGTGCTTACTCAACATTCATACTTCCCAAGCTCACCTATACCTTCCCTGTCTGGCCTTCCTCGCTCACATGCCACACAACAGAAACCTCTAAAAAATTGCAGAAGAGGGCGTGCAAGATTATTCTCTCCCCCTACTACTTCACATATCAAGAAGCGCTCAACACATCGACCCTCTCGGCTCTCTCTGACCATCACCACGACCTCCTCTGCAAATTTGGTGAGAAGGTTCTGCACCATCCTCGACACCGGCTCCTGCTTCCACCCCGAGATCCCTCGTCCGCGAATTTCTGTTCGACACCACAACTGATCGCTTTAAGAGTAGCCCAATCCCAACCATTGTAAAAATTATCAAAAACTCGTAGTCAACCAGTGTGTTCACTCCCAGCCAATCTTACTTTTTTGCACTGTTGAAATGCCCTGTAGTAAGACCGCCCCCCCCCCCCCCCCCACCTTGTTATTATATATCATATTTGTATCACTTATGTCACTTGTACACTCTTTGTCAATCAAGTGACCCATTCCCCAATTACGTAACTGTATATTTTCAGCCTTCTTGCTGCCATGCTCTTTCAATAGTCCATTAATTATTATTATTATTACACACACACACACACACACACACGCGTGGTTTCACCCCTTCCTCCTCCGCTCATGAAGGCCCCATCACCCACTTGCGTACACCACACCATCACCATAATAACCACACCATACTACCATCATTAAGCACCTACACCATACCACCACCATAACACCTATACTAACCACCCCATAACACCCACACTATAACAACACCATCATACCTACACCACATAACATCTACTGTACACTATACCAGCACTAAAACACCTTCACCATACCAGCACCATAACACTTTCACCATACCAGCACCTTCACCATACCAGCACCACAACACCTTCACCATACCAGCACCATAACACCTTCACCATACCAGCACCATAACACCTTCACCATACCAGCACCTTAGCACCTACACTATACCTGCACCATAACGCCTTCACCATGCCAGCACCATAACACCATCATACCAGCACCATAATACCTAAACTACCAGCACCCTAACACCTTCACCATAACAGCGCCATACCACCTTCACCATACCAGCACCTTAGCACCTACATTATACCTGCACCATAACACCTTCACCATACCAGCACCATAGCACCTACACTATACCAGCACCATAACGCCTTCACCATGCCAACACCATAACACCTTCACCATACCAGCACCATAGCACCTTCACACCAGCACCATAACACCTTCACAATACCAGCACCATAGCACCTACACTATACCAGCACCATAACGTCTTCACCATGCCAACACCATAACACCTTCACCATACCAGCACCATAGCACCTTCACACCAGCACCATAACACCTTCACAATACCAGCATCATAACTTCACCATACCAGCACCATAACACCTACACTTGAAGATTCTAAGATTAACTCATTTCTTCGGCATTCAACATCATCTGGTGTCGAGTCCTTGAAGTAACGACGTTAATCTTGAAGCCGTGACTATGACCAATGGGATGCTTCACCTGATAAACGGCGTGTAACGATTGGTTATTTGCCACTCCTGCAGCCACCCATTATCCAATTATCGAAAGCGGCCTAGGCATCTAGTCCCGGTGAAGGACTTCTCTGCCGCACTAGGTCACCAGTATGTGTGTGTGTGTGTGTGCGGAAAGTTGAACGTCGAGGGGGTGTGGGTGATGGAAGTTGTGCCTTTCTTCCAACAGAAATCGAGGAGAGGAAGAGCGGCTCCCACTCACCAAGACAGGCAGTAAAATCATAAGAGTGCTTGTCGTCTGGCAACTGCGTGAGGGTCACTGCGGAAGAGACTGCACCCCGGCCATGTGATCGTCTAGTTATCACACCATGGAAAGTGTATTTACACGACCCGTTAACGCCGATACAGGGTCAGCTGAGTCACCAGGGGCAACTTGAGAGTTCCGTATTCATGAACAAAACAAAATAGAGCAGTACTTTATAAACTCTTTCTCCGGTTCTTGGTTTAGTATGTTATAAACTTTTTGAGAGTGATGACTTCGCTCTCACGGTGCAACACATTAAGATGCCTTCACTCTAAGTATGATGAATAATTTCCTTGAGAAAGATGACTTCGTTACTCAAGGGTTTAAGTCACTGTTCTCAGGGTTTAAGTCATCGTTCTGAGGGGTTTGTCATCATTTTATGAGGTTTAAGTCATCGTTCTCAGGGGTTTAAGTCATCGTTCTCAGGGGTATAAGTCATCGTTCTCAGGGGTATAAGTCATCGTTCTCAGGGGTATAAGTCATCATTCACAGTGGTTTAAGTCGTCGTGCTCAAGGGGTTACGTCATCGTTCTAGAGGGTTCAAGTCATCGTTCTCGAGGGTTCAAGTCATTGTTCTAAGGGGTTTAAGTCATCATTTTATGAGGTTTAAGTCATCGTTCTCAGGGGTTTAAGTCATCGTTCTCAGGGGTGTAAGTCATCGTTCTCAGGGGTATAAGTCATCGTGCTCAAGGGGTTACGTCATCGTTCTAGAGGGTTTAAGCCATCGTTCTCCAGGGTTTAAGTCATGGTTCTCCAGGGTTTAAGTCGTCGTTCTCAGGGGTTTAAGTCGTCGTTCTCAGGGGTTTAAGTCGTCGTTCTCAGGGGTTTAAGTCGTCGTTCTCAGGGGTTTAAGTCGTCGTTCTCAGGGGTTTAAGTCGTCGTTCTCCAGGGTTTAAGTCATCGTTCTCCAGGGTTTAAGTCATCGTTCTCCAGGGTTTAAGTCATCGTTCTCAGGGGTTTAAGTCATCGTTCTCAGGGGTTTAAGTCATCGTTCTCCGGGGTTTAAGTCATCGTTCTCCGGGGTTTAAGTCATCGTTCTCCGGGGTTTAAGTCATCGTTCTCAGGGGTTTAAGTCATCGTTCTCAGGGGTTTAAGTCATCGTTCTCAGGGGTTTAAGTCATCGTTCTCCAGGGTTTAAGTCATCGTTCTCCAGGGTTTAAGTCATCGTTCTCCAGGGTTTAAGTCATCGTTCTCCAGGGTTTAAGTCATCGTTCTCCGGGGTTTAAGTCATCGTTCTCAGGGGTTTAAGTCATCGTTCTCAGGGGTTTAAGTCATCGTTCTCAGGGGTTTAAGTCATCGTTCTCAGGGGTTTAAGTCATCGTTCTCAGGGGTTTAAGTCGTCGTTCTCTAGAGATAAAGATGTTTGACTGAATAGGTTGTAAACTTATTGTACTGATAGGGTAGGCAGTATGCTCAAGGGACAAGAGCCACACACAGTTAGAGAAGCCTGGTTAACATGTAAATTACTAGGCGGCAGACACTGTATGGTGGCGCGATTTATTGCATCTCTCTCTCTCTCTCTCTCTCTCTCTCTCTCCACCCCGAATCCTTCCTGACCAATCCTCCAGATCTTTCCCACAAATCTCAACAATTAAGTCCCAATCTTCTCATTTACATCGAATCCTAATCCATTCAAATCATAGAAATCTTTGTTAAGGAGTTCTAAGCCTATCATCTAATCGTTCCTAATCTTAAATCAATTTCTTCCCAGAGTAATATCCAATCGGTTCCAATCAAGTATTTAGCCTTCCAACACGGGACTTACTGCTTGTCACGGCTTCGTTTATTGACTTTTTTTTTTTATTGGCACAGGTCTTCGTCTCACCCTTAACAGACACTTTCCCTCTCTCACAACCTTCCCTTTATCTCCCACAACCTCCCCTTATCCCATCACAAACACTTTCCCTCTCCCACAACCTTCCCTTTATCTCCCACAACCTCCCCTCATCCCATCACAAACACTTTCCCTCTCTCACAACCTTCCCTTTATCTCCCACAACCTTCCCTTTCTCTCTCACAACCTTCCCTTTATCTCCCACAACCTCCCCTTATCCCATCACAAACACTTTCCCTCTCCCACAACCTTCCCTTTATCTCCCACAACCTTCCCTTTCTCTCTCACAACCTTCCCTTTATCTCCCACAACCTTCCCTTTCTCTCCCACAACCTGCCCATCCACCCTCCTCACCAACACAATGAACGCTTCTAACTGTTGAAAATTGATAGTCGAGTCAACAATGTTATCCAAGTACTAATAGAGACAAAACCTCCCACAGTGTCCAAGCCTCCCACAGTGTCCAAGCCTCCCACAGTGTCCAAACCTCCAACAGTGTATAAACCTCCCGCAGTGTCCAAACCTCCATTAGTGTCCAGTTCCCCATAGTGTCCATCCACAGTGTCCACCACCTCCTACAGCGTTCTCCCACCACAGTGTCCACCCCCACCCCCCCTACAGTGACGACACAACCATAACGATCTTCCTTCACCCAGAGAAAGTCAGACGAAGTGGTGGTTCTCCGTCCCCCCCCTCCCTGATACCACTTCCCTCCCCTCCCACCTCCCTGCACCAGCTGGTCTGTGTCTCGGGGCTGGACTACGTAAGCCCCCACACCCCCTCCTACACCCTGCCCATGCTAGGAGGGTCTGTCATCCCCCCCCCCCTTTTGGTGCTACATTAAGCATCTCATTTCTTATTACAACAGACTGGCAGCTTCTCCGTCCGTCCGCCCTCTCACCATCCGACCTTAAAGTACGGTAAACTGGCCTCTCTATCCCTAACAAGGGCGGTAAACTAGCCTCTCTATCCCTAACAAGGACGGTAAACTAGACACTTAGCACGCACGATGACCAACTAACCTTTCCCCTCGACAGGATGCTTAGGTGACCTTCCCACCTCCTGACACCTGGACAGGATGGCTAGGTGACCATCCTTCCCCGAGAGAAGTAAGTGGTCGACCAGTCTCTCCTTCACCACCATCCTTTCTCCAGCCCGCCGTCCCCTACCACCACCAACACCATCACCACCACCATCATCATTACCCCCACCACCATCATTACTACCACCACCACCATCATCACTACCACCATCATCATCATCATCACCACCACCCCGATCACCACCACCAGGATTGAAGTAGGATCAAGAGTAAGTATGTCGACTGTGCAAGGACTATCAGGTCGGATTCTTGGCAGCCATTTATGGGCAGGACTTCCCTCGGGGTCCGTCGCCATACAGTGATTGACCAAAGATAGTTGTTTAGTGTTGCCAAGAGGCCGTGGTTGGTGATACGGGGTTAGTGATACAGTTTGTGGGAATGTATGAGGAAGAGGCCGTGGTTGGTGATACGTGGTTAGTAATGTGTTCTGTTATGCCTAATGACTGTACCTAGATGCTATGTGCTGTATTTAGTGTATATGTAGATAATCTAAGTAGTTAATGAATCGTAGATGCTTGTTAATGTATGTAATTTCTGTGTAAGTGTGTGTGTGTGTGTGTCACTAACCATGTACGCTGTGGAAAGTAGTTACAGCACCAACCGTCATAACCTAACCAGTTAGAGGAAGCACACGGTGTGAGCGCCACCCTGTAGCTGTACCCGCGCCGTTACCTGGCCGAATGATGGCTGACAGTCCAGTTGTGTCAAACCGGTCGTCTGCCCTCTGGTGCACTGACCAACTGACTGTTAATGGCTGAGTCTTTGAGGGAATATTCTACCTTCAACAGACTGTTAATGGCAGCATGTCCTACTCTCACTCACTAGCCACTCCAGCGTTACCTAATACTGCAGTGGTGTGATGTGGTGAGGTCTGGTCTCTCTCTCTCTCTCTCTCTGCGTGTGTGTGTGTGTGTGTGTGCGTACGCACACACTATAACGGTTGCCCCTCGTGTAACGAGGATGGCCGGCCCAAGGGCTACCTGGGCGTGAATTTGTAGAACTTGTCGCCAACACAACAACGACACTCGAGTTAACGAGTTGCAGGAATAGTCCGAGAAGACCGGACAACTCGCCAACTGGACTGGCTAACCATTACCTCGAACACGACCCGCAATTCGATTAACATCCAGGTTCCCAATTACTGCTGGGTAGACAGAGGCAAATGGCGTAAAGAAACTTGCCCATAGTTTCACCCTGCCCGGGGATCGAACCCGGGTCCGCTCGCTTGCGTGGCGAGCATGCTGACCACACACACACAGCATCGCCAGGCATCAAATATTATACACAGTATCAGGGTAATATTTCCTCCTCTTCAACACATGAGATCACCATTAAACAAAAGTTGCTTCACCACTCACCAGGACCTGCTTGGTGAAGCCTCTCCCCCACACATCAACATACCTGAAAGGAAAATACATTTAATTTAGTGTGTTAATATTATAATTATTACTTATTACTCGTAAAGAAATATAACAAGGGCTAGATGGCGATTTAACTGACAGACAGACACTGAGGTGAGCATAGCGGGTGTGAGCATAATAATAAGAATTGCAGTTACTCTCTGTTCGAATACAGTCCTTGTTAACTGGACAAACTTTATAAACCAGTGGTTCTCAACCTTGTTTGCCCCATGCACCCCTTTCACCATATGTCAGAATGTCATTCCCCCTCCTTTCCAAGATTGTCTGCCTCAAAAAGTGCATTCCAAATAATATGCATATAATACTGAAAATCCTTTATTTTTTCCATATTAGTACATATACACTTACAATTTTACATGGATTATTTTTATAGTGGAATTTTACAAATTAAATGCCAATTGAAAATGTTGATGGATTTATAAAACTTGAATAAAAGTAAAATAGTTTTTTTATATTTATAATGAATTACTTAACAGACCAAACTGAAGCATAATGCAATAAACAAAAAGTTCAATAGAATAACAGGATATTGTAAATTTGTAATTAATTTTATTCAGATGAAGATTTCAGTCAATGAGAAACCTGTGATTGTTTTTTCTTCGCCAATTCTGGGATACGCGGAGGAGTGCTTGAAAGGGCACAACGCAGGTCATTTTCTACCTCTAATCTACTACGTTGCTTCGTTTTAATTTGCAACAGAGTTGAAAAGCCTGACTCACAAAGATATGTCTACACAAACGGAAGCAATGCACGGATAGCTCTTTCTGCCACTTTTGGGTAGGAATCGCACATGAAGGGCCAAAATTCTGTGATTGATTTCTCATCGAACATATCTCTTGCTCCCGAATCAGTTCCCCCTCCCCGGTTGAGAACCCCCGTTATAAACACATTGTTAATATATGATTAACTTTACTTCTTGGATTAATCAATCTTACTCAAAGACTTGAGTCATCCATCGTACTCAAGGGGTTAAATCATCGTACTCAAATGGATAGGCAATCGTACTCTGGGTTGAGTCATCGTATTCAAGGGGTTTAAGTCATCGTACTCTAGGGTTTAAATTTTCAAACTCAAGAGGATAGGCAATCGTAATCAAGGGGTATAGGCATCGTAATCAAGGGGTTAAGTCATCGTACTCAAGGGGTTAGGTCATCGTTCTCATCCAAAGGTCAATCACCAACAATATCTGCCACATGACCATAATTATGTTGAGGCAAAGGTAACTCAATACACCTTTAAATTAATGTAACCAATTATCATAAATAAACCGTAAGAATTCTCGTGGTTGATTAGCTTCTCTCAACAGGTGTTTGGCTCAGGTAGTCTCTCAGTTTAATTTGGATTACATTGTGATGTCATTTGTGTGCTTAAGCAGATAAGCTAATTGAACATAAAGTTACATTCAACCTAAACTAGATACCTTAACTAGAAACGTTTACTTAACGGCGATTGGGGTGACTACGTTAACTATAGATCCGTTCACTTAACACCAGCTAGGAGTCTACCTTAACTAGATATGTTCACTTAACACCAGCTAGGAGTCTACCTTAACTAGATACATTCACTTAACACCAGCTAGGAGTCTACCTTAACTAGATATGTTCACTTAACACCAGCTAGGAGTCTACCTTAACTAGATATGTTCACTTAACACCAGCTAGGAGTCTACCTTAACTAGATACATTCACTTAACACCAGCTAGGAGTCTACCTTAACTAGATACATTCACTTAACACCAGCTAGGAGTCTACCTTAACTCGATACATTCACTTAACACCAGCTAGGAGTCTACCTTAACTAGATACATTCACTTAACACCAGCTAGGAGTCTACCTTAACTAGATACATTCACTTAACACCAGCTAGGAGTCTACCTTAACTAGATACATTCACTTAACACCAGCTAGGAGTCTACCTTAACTAGATACATTCACTTAACACCAGCTAGGAGTCTACCTTAACTAGATACATTCACTTAACACCAGCTAGGAGTCTACCTTAACTAGATACATTCACTTAACACCAGCTAGGAGTCTACCTTAACTAGATACATTCACTTAACACCAGCTAGGAGTCTACCTTAACTAGATACATTCACTTAACACCAGCTAGGAGTCTACCTTAACTAGATACATTCACTTAACACCAGCTAGGAGTCTACCTTAACTAGATACATTCACTTAACACCAGCTAGGAGACACAATTGACTTAGGAAGTGTGTGGAAGCAGTGTTATTAGTAGCCGAGCTGAAGGTTATGTGATGAATACTCAGGTGTAGCAGATGTTGTCACTCCACCTTATTGATTAATAAGTAATTGGTGGATAATACTGCCTCTTATCTCTCTCTGACTAAACAGTTAAACTATGACTACTACAAGTAATTTTACCCCATAATATTAAAACATGAGAGAGAGAGAGAGAGAGAGAGACATCAAGGTTCACTATGTATGGTTTATCATGTGTGTCATCAGTTAAGTGAATTCTTGAGGTTTTACGAGACTATTAATCCTGGCGCCGTAGACCATCGGCCCTGTGACCACAAACTACTATTGGTCGCCGGCGAGAGATTTACTAGTGGCTGTAAATACATCAACCTAATCTAACCTAACTTAATTTAACTTACATGAACACGGTACACTCTAACTTAACCTAACCTAACCTAAACTCGAGCTGTGGTGTTTGGGTCACACACACACACACACACTGCTCCACCTGTGTTGGTGTAAGTGATGTAAATAAGTGTGAAACTGAAGCCGGGTAAGTGCCACTGAGAGACCCGTGTCGGTGGCTGTTTTATGGTTCACTACATATTCATGGTGGCCAGATCGCCTCACCTCCCCAACCTCACTCTCCTCCCCGACCTCACTCACCTCCCCAACCTCACTCACCTCCCCAATTCTCACTCTCCTCCCCAATTCTCACTCTCCTCACCAACCTCATTCTCCTCCCCAATTCTCACTCACCTCCCCAATTCTCACTCACCTCCCCAACCTCACTCTCCTCCCCAACCTCACTCTCCTCCCCAACCTCACTCTCCTCCCCAACCTCACTCTCCTCCCCAACCTCACTCTCCTCCCCAACCTCACTCTCCTCCCCAACCTCACTCTCCTCCCTAATTCTCACTACCCTCCCCAATTATCACTACCCTCCCCAACCTCACTCACCTCCCCAACCTCACTCTCCTCCCCAACCTCACTCTCCTCCCCAACCTCACTCTCCTCCCCAACCTCACTCTCCTCCCCAACCTCACTCTCCTCCCCAACCTCACTCTCCTCCCTAATTCTCACTACCCTCCCCAATTATCACTACCCTCCCCAACCTCACTCACCTCCCCAACCTCACTCTCCTCCCCAACCTCACTCTCCTCCCCAACCTCACTCACCTCCCCAACCTCACTCTCCTCCCCAATTCTCACTCTCCTCCTCAACCTCACTCTCCTCCCCAACCTCACTCTCCTCAACAACCTCACTCTCCTCCCCAACCTCACTCACCTCCCCAATTCTCACTACCCTCCCCAACCTCACTCTCCTCCCCAACCTCACTCACCTCCCCAACCTCACTCACCTCCCCAACCTCACTCTCCTCCCCAACTTCACTATCCTCCCCAACCTCACTCACCTCCCCAACCTCACTCACCTCCCCAACCTCACTCTCCTCCCCAACCTCACTCTCCTCCCCAACCTCACTCACCTCCCCAACCTCACTCACCTCCCCAACTTCACCACCCATTAATCTCGCCACTAGCCCAATCCTCATCACCCGCACCTCCCCCAAACTCGCTTCCCCTTGTCTCAACTCCCCCTCCACCTCACCCCCAGCCCCTCACCTCCCCTCTCACATCACCCCAGTCCCTCACCTTCACCTCACTCTCAGCCCCTCACCTCCCCTCTCGCATCACCCCCCCCCCCCCTGAGCCCCAGTCCCGCACCTCCACCCACATCCCCTCACCTCACCCCTAGCCCCTCACCTTCCTCTCACTTTAACGAGCAGCAAACCTCTTACTCAGCTGGACCAAAACACAACCCTGTCCACTGTGGACGTGTGTTAAGGCTCAACATCACACACACACACACACACACACACACACACACCTCTTTCTACGGGAGTAACACGCACAGTACACAAACAGCAGCACGCAGAATACACAATAGAGCACACTAATACACACACACACACTACACAATACAGTATATCAGACTACTGTATTAGTACAAAACAAACGTACACATTCACAAAGGATCGTAACATATATCTTGTCATCGTAGGGAAGATGTAAGAACACTTCTCACTTGTTCATCAGAGTTAAAGACCAAAATAATATCTTAAAATGTGATCAAAATAATTACTAGATTCTACCGTAACTAAAACCATAAACACAAAATCTCTATAAATATTTCATAACTTAAATTTGTTTTATTTAGTGTTAAGTGAAGGTATTTGTAGTTCATTATATTATTAATATCCAAAAGAAGCACCGCCTACCAGTATCACGTGTAGTTTCGTGATTGGATGATGTGACAGTATGTCCACTTCACTATCTATTAGTTTTCTAACTGAAGTTTTTCAAAATTGATATCGTTTCTGTACCATTATCACGCGAGAGCGAATTGAATGAAAAAGTTAAAGTGGTGCTTACATTTGGGAGTTTCTGGATTACGGCGTAATCAACAAGATGACAGATGCTTCCAGTATAACAAAATTATAATGATATAAATCGGGTTATTACACTGTAGCTTACTAAAAGTATATAATATGCTATTACCGATTTTACTTGATTTACCTTAATTAGCAGTTAGATTTGTTAAAAAAATAAGAAAAGATACAATGTTTGGTATCCATTACATTCGGTGGGAAATTCGTCATGGGAGAGATTTTTGCCAAACGACGCTGGAAGTGAAATTTAATAAATACATTTCCCTTTCGTATAATGATACGCCAAGAGCTATGAATAGAGTCGACATTTCACTATCAACTTTTGCTTATCGTGACATAACTGTCACTGAGCAGACCTGCCGCCACAGGCCACACAGTCATTACCCTGATCTATCAGAGGATGGCAACTCTCGGTGTTTCATGAGTATGATTATATCTGTTTGTGATTAAGGGACATCTGTCAACGTTTTTGTAACCTAGTGTAAAAATTCAAATGACATATTAAGAAACACACGAAGTCTTAGTTCATCCAGCTGCCATGTTGTACCATTTGTTTAAAACACATTCTGACATTTTTGACTACGTGTACGCTGCATGTACTGTACGGTAGGCTACGTCTACGTACAGTACTTCTACTACTATTAGCCTAGTCCACAAATGATTAAACAAGATATTTCTGGTTATACTGCATTACGGTTAAGTGCGCAGTTTTCTCAGGAGGCGAGGTGACCTTAAATCCACCCTAAGGTTTAATGTTGACCTTAAGACTACCTCCTGTGTAGCCATGCTGGACCAGGAGAGAGAGAGAGAGAGAGAGAGAGAGAGAGAGAGAGAGAGAGAGAGAGAGAGAGAGACACAAGGCGGGATGACTCAACAGTGACTTGTTGCCAAGTCGCGAGTCATGGTGGGGTCTACCACACGTCCAGCTCGTCACGCTGTAGAAGGCGACGACAAGTGGTTTAAAGCAACCCATCTATACAACTCTGGGCTGGGCTGGGTTTATGTTAGGTTAGGTTTATGTTAGGTTAGGTTTATGTTAGGTTAGGTTTATGTTAGGTTATGTTAGGTGATATAAGTGGTAATAAGGCAGGCGTTGAGCTGAGTAAACACAGCCCCTAATTAATGTTACCTTATGACGTCATGATCATTTCACGCACACACCTTCCCATTACAACGCATCGGGTAGGTCGGTCATGCACAGACGCACGCATGGCCACACATACTGATTTGTTCTCAAGATTATGATTTTAATGCCCATTATACCAACACGCGCATGTGTGTGTGTGTGTGTGTGTGTTGACAAGGGTTGAGTTGACAGTGGATGAATTGACCGGGATTAGACTGACAGGAGGTAGAACTGACAGGAGGTGGAGATGAGAGGAGGTAGAGATGACAGGAGGTGGAGATGACAGGGGGTAGAACTGACAGTAGGTAGAGATGACAGGAGGTAGTACTGACAGGAGTAGAACTGACAGGAGGTAGAATTGACAGGAGGTAGAACTGACAGTAGGTAGAGCTGACAGGAGGTAGAGCTGACAGGAGGTAGAACTGACAGGAGGTAGAGATGACAAGAGGTAGAGCTGACAGGAGGTAGAGTTGACAGGAGGTAGAGATGACAGGAGGTAGAGTTAACAGGAGGTAGAGATAACAGGAGGTAGAGTTAACAGGAGATAGAGCTGACCGATCACCACACATAGTACATCCTTCTTTCCTCCAACTGTGGAATGCTCGGCCTTCCTCTGTGTTTCCATACTCATACAGTATGTCTCGCTTTAACTGGTTTCCGGCATCTTCGTGGTGTATATTATTATGGCCTTTTTCTTTTTTTCTTTTTTATTTATTTTTACTCTTATTTTTTCGCTCCCCAGGCCCCGTTGTGGGTCGATGACCTGTGTCCAGTTGGGCTATTCCCCGTATTATATATATATATATATATATATATATATATATATATATATATATATATATATATATATATATATATATATATATATATATATAGTATATGTCTGGGACCCCACACAACGGTAACCCAATATTTTGAACTTTTTTTTCCATTTTTAAGAGAGTCTTTATATTATTACGTCAATATCTCCGAAAAAAGTCATATTATCCTCGTGGGGGCCTGAAATAGAAGGATATCTCTGGTAATACTACATAACATTAAGATTTAGATTACATAAGAACACAAGAATAGAGGAAACTGCAGCGGGCCTATTGGCTCATATTAGGGAGCCCAGTTTACACCCAACCCCTATCGCTCATACATCTATCCAACCTATGTTTGAAGCTATCTAGCGTATTCAAGTTAATGACGAAGTTCGGTAACTTGTTCCACTCATCCACTACTTTATTTCCAAACCAATGTTTACCTATCTCGCGTCTTAATCTAAATTTACCTGATTTAAAACCGTTGCTACGAGTTCGCTCCTGGTTGAATAGTTGAAGTACCTTTGTTATGTCACTTTGTTTAGCCCTGATTTCCATTCATACACCTCGATCATATCGCCCCTCACTCTACGTTTCTTGAGGGAGTGCAAATTAAGATGCTTTAACCTGTCTCTGTACTCAAGGTTCCTAATTCCCGGGATTAGTCTTGTCATTCTCCTCTGAATGCTTTCTGGGCATTCTATATCCATTCTGTAGTACGGTGACCAGAAATATTAAGTGTTCTCTGCTTTGTACACTGCCGCGCCGTTTTTTTTAGGATTTTTTTCTGTAGGAATATATCTGTCATCTGAAAAATATATGTTCAATTATCTAAACCCCCCTCCCCTCTGGCCCCCTGAAAGATTGAACCCCTGAGTTCCATCAAACCAAAGGCCCTTTAGACATGTTTCAACTTAATAATAGGGAATATCAAATAAATTAATCATATCAACATTAAGGCACAATGAAAGACAAAAGTCGTGCCGTGAATTTTGGTGAAAACATTTGCCGAAGAGCCAAACTTTTGGTGCGCTCTGCCTTGTGGTAGGGGGCTCATAATGTTTCACGTGTTATATTTAATCTTCGGACAAAACAGCGACACAACTTTTGTCTAATTGTACAGTAATTTAGTTAACCTTATTAGTCGTGAATTATAGTAGTGAATTATATTTGTAGTTGGGTCGATCACTTACAGGTCTAGGAGAAGCCCAGGTGGGTGATGTTAGAATATTAACCATCTTGGCACCTCACCTAACTGAGCTCATCCTGACTTGACCTGACCTAACCTGACCTAAAGTCCTCAACAATGTACAGTCTCGTTCAAGATTCTTCGAACACTGCTGGAGACACCTGACAACCCAAGGCCGTTTGTTTACTATAGTACGGAGTAATTATTATGAATGAATGTAAAAGTGATCGGTGATTGGTTACTTAGTTCCTTGTTGCTTAATTAATGGCTGGGCTTTGTTGTTTCCGTTTATATTATTCTACGTACTATAGTAAACAAATGGCCTTGAGTTGCCAGCTGTGGGAATGGGACAACTGGCCGCCGCCATCTGGCCGCCACGGACTGGGGGTAAACTGCAAACGCCTAATTTTGCGCTCTCAAGGCAGGTTAGGTTAAGTTAGGTTTGGTTAGGTACTTCATGGGCTGCGGCCAGATGGCGGCAGCCAGTTGTCCTAGACCCGCCATCTGTCACCAGCAGTGTTCGAAGAATCTTGAACGAGACTGTACGTACTAACTGACCAAGTTCCTGTCATTAATGATAATATCGAGGCCCTTAACCTTAATTTTCTATTAACCTTTCATAAATAACGAGAGAGAGAGAGAGAGAGAGAGAGAGAGAGAGAGAGAGAGAGAGAGAGAGAGCAGTCAAATGGTAAGTGTTCAAATAATCAATTAACTCAACGAGGCGTCTTCCTGTCAGTGGTTAAATAGGAGGTTATACATGAAAAAACTCCATCACAAACTTTACGTTATACACGTTGTAGTCGTCCAGGTGAAATTACTCAAGACTCGAGGAATAATTCTTATGAGACAGATTAAAAGTTTTTATATGGAGACAAAGTAGCAGCCACCAGGGTTACTGCTCCTACAATGATCAAACATTATCTCAATATCCCCAACTGGGCCGCCTAATGGAGGATGTGAACCCCGGGCACGTACTGCTGCCTCTGTAATTACTGACGAGACGGAGACCTGGCGAGACCTGGAGGTAAGGTAACTGACGAAACCTGGAGAAAGTTGACGAGATTTGGCGATATAGGGGAGCTCGCTCTCTCTCTCTCTCTCTCTCTCTCTCTCTCTCTCTCTCTCTCTCTCTCTCTCTAAATAATAATAATTATAATAATAACAATAACCATAATATATTAAATAAATAAAACAAATGACAAATGAAATATAAATAAATTAATAAATAAAAACAATTGGTGTTATCAGTATCATTAAAAATAAACACTTACGACCCCCGCAGATAATAATACACACACACACACACACACAGGTGGACTTATCTATACCAGGCGACAGGTAAACACGCCATAAATCATGCCCCGGACACCTGACCTTACGACAACATCACGTAATGATACGACCAGCGGCGAATGATGATGTATTAACCCCGTTCATGCGTGTGTGTGTGTGTTCTCCAGAGTAGTACCATCATCATCATCCGGGCTTCAGGAGATGTTACCCCACCACTAACATCCGCCACCCACCAACAACACTTTCCACCCATCACTAACACCCACCACCCACCAAAAACATCCACCACCTACCACCAACACCCGCCACCAGCACCCACCACACATGACTAACACCCAACCGCCCACCATCAACCCCCGCCACTAACAACCGCCACTCACCATTATCACCCGCCACCCTCAAACAACACCAACAACAGCCGCCACACCAGCACCAACATCCATCACCCATGACTAACACCCGCCACCCAGCACCACCATCCATGATTAACATCTGCCACCCAGCACCATCACCCGCCACCCATGACTAATATCCGCCACTCACCAACACCACCCACACCCACCATTAACACCCGCCACCAACACCCGCCATCCATCACCAACACCCGCCACTCACCAAAAACACCCGCCACCAACATCCGCCATCCATCACCAACACCCGCCACTCACCAACAACACCCGCCACCAACATCCGCCATCCATCACCAACACCCGCCACTCACCAACAACACCCGCCACCAACATCCGCCACCCATCACCAACACCCGCCACTCACCAACAACACCCGATACCTACCACTAACACCCACCACAAACACCCCCCACCCACCAACACCACCCGCCACACATCATAAGCACTCACCACCCAGCACCAACACCCGCCACCCAGCACCAACACCCGCGACCCAGCACCAACACCCGCCACCCAGCACCAACACCCGCCACCCACCAACATCACCCGCCACCAACATCCGCCATCCATCACCATCACCCGCCAATCACCACCAACATCCGCCATCCATCACCATCACCCACCACCAGCATCCGCCATCCATCACCATCACCCACCACCAACATCCGCCATCCATCACCATCACCCACCACTAACACCCGCCACAAACAATCGCCAACCATCACTAATACCTGCGACCCATCCTCTAACACCAGCCACCCCCACCACAAACACTTTCCACCCACCACCAACACCCACTACCCAAGACTAATAACCGCCACCCAGCAACAACACCCGCCACCCATGACCAATACCCGCCATCCACTACTAACACCCGCCACCCACCACACATGACTGACACCCAACCACTCACCAACAACACCCGCCGCCACCACCACCACCACCCACCACACTTGACAAACACCCACCAACAACACCCGCCAACAACACCGACTCTATACAGAGATAGTGAATAAAATATATTAAGCGAGATAGTAGTGACTAGTAACGATGTTAGTAAGCAAATAGACAAACTAAAGCCTAATAAGTCACCAGGTCCCGATGAGATATTTGCCAGAGTATTAAAGGAATGTAAGGAAGAGCTTAGTATGCCCTTAGCAAAGTTGTTTAATATGTCCTTAAAAGCAGGTGTAGTACCAGAATCCAGGAGAATAGCGAAGGTAATACTGATTTTCAGTATTACTGGAAGCAATTATTTCAAATTCTACTCGAAATCACTTGGAGAAGCACAAGTTGATCAATGATTCCCAACATGGCTTCACAAGCGGGCGTTCATGTCTAACTAATCTATTAACATTCTTTTCATCAGTTTTCGAATCAGTGGACGAGGGACACAATTATGATGTGATATATCTCGACTTTAGCAAAGCCTTCGACAGAGTCCCCCACGAAAGACTAATAAGAAAAGTGGAGGCTCATAGCATTAAAGGAGATAATCTAAAATGGATTAGGGCGTGGTTACAGGACAGGAAACAACGAGTGAGCATTAACGGCACTAAATCCCATTGGAGCAACGTCACTAGTGGAGTTCCGCAAGGCTCAGTACTTGGACCATTATTATTTATTACATACATAAACGACAGATATCGGCATAGACAGCAACAGAAGTAAATTTGCTGATGACACTAAAATAGGACGTGTAATTAAATCTGACGAGGACTCCGCAAAACTACAGGAAGATCTAAACAAATTTTTCGAATGGTCGGAAAAATGGCAGATGAAATTCAATGTGGACAAATGTAAAGTATTCAGTATAGGAGATGTAAACAGGGAAACCAGATACCAGATAAACAACGATGTTATTGAGAAATCTGACTGCGAGAGAGATTTAGGAGTGATGATAAGTAGGAATCTTAAGCCAAGGAAACAATGTGTATTTGCTCGAAACAAAGCTAATAAAGTACTTGTGTTCATACAAAGGAGTGTTAGTTACAAGACTAGCGAGGTCACCTTACGAGTGAACTCGTAACAATGGTTTTAAATTAGACAAATTTAGATTTAGGCGCGAAATAGGTAAACATTGGTTTGGAAATAGAGTAGTGGATGAATGGAACAAGTTACCAAATATCATCATTAACTCGAATACGCTGGATAACTTCAAACATAGGTTGGATGGATATATGAGCAATAGGGGTTGGGTGTAAATGGGGCAGCCCAGTATGAGCCAATAGGCCCGCTGCAGTTTTCTCCATTCTTATGTTCTTATGACTAACACCCGCCACAAACTTCAGCCTCCCATGACCAACACCCACTATTAACACCTACCACCAACACCTGCCACCGACACCCATGACTAATACCCGCTACCCACCAACTACACCGCCATCCAGCAACATCACCCGCCACCCACCAGCAATACCCGCCACCCAGCACCAACATCCACCGCCCACCATTAACACCCACCACCAACATCCGCCAGCCATCACCAACACCGCCACCCACCAACAACCACCCACCAACAACACCAACCAACCAACACCAACATGGGTGGTGACCCATGACTAACACCCGCCACCCACCACTAACACCTTGCTACCCGCCACACACACCCGCCTCACGCCTTATCAAAAGATGTCTAACAGGTTGTGGTGTAAGGGGCGGCTTCTACACACCAGAGAGACAGCTTTATGGTCCAATAATCTGGTGGAGATCAACACACACACACACACACACACACACAGCGGAGATAACACAACAAGGTCTCCTACCAATTTATGTCCCAATTATTTAAAGGATAATTTATAATATCTTTCACAATATGTGTTATCTGTCTGTCTGTGTCATTAACGACCTTCGATACTTATTAAAAGTATATTATGAGGTTAAGGTCAAGATCCCCTCAGTGTGTAATACAAGTGTTCACACAGTAAGGTGTCGGTAGCGGCAATTTTTTGACAAGAAAACTGAACACATTTAACAACTTTTAAAATCAAACTTTAGTGACGATGAACACATTACGATCCAGCTGGAGTTTAATGTGTGATAGTTAGTCCCAAACGCTTGACGGTAAGGAAACTGTTAACTAAATGTTCGGTATACACGGCGTGTGTGGCTGAAGCTACACTTCCGCCTTCACTTCCCCAACTGAGAAGTTTGATAACCATTTACGACAGGGTCTAGGACAACTGGCCGCCGCCATCTCGCCGCAGCTGGCCGCAGCCCAACTGGCCGCGGGAAACTCGCCGCGGCCGACTGGCCGCCATATGGAACTTTTTGTTGACAACCTAACCTAACCAAACTGGGCTGCGGCCAGATGGCGGCAGCCAGTTGTCCCATTCCCTTTACGACAGGGTGAACTAGGAGTGCCTCAGGACCAAACCAACGACCCTTAGGGCAGGCGAGCTTGTCTTCACTAGGCCGCCACAATCCTGCTTACAGGGTAGCCGCCTGACTGACAATTTCCGCCGCTCACAGCGTCGACGGTGGCTAGAGACTCCCAGACAGGTTTTAGAGAAATGTATTGCTTTTGTGGGGCGTGAGGCTAGTGTTGTGAGGCACGGATCTCCTGTCCCACCTCACATCACACTGTTGGTGATGACAGTTGATGATGGAGAGAAAAAATGAGTCTTGGGCGGTGTGGTGAGACAGCCCTCAATGGTACAGCCTGAAAGGTGAGCAAGGGCGAGTACTGCATGTATACTGGCGCCTCCACAACAACAGGACCAGTGTAATCGACACATCTTTTCGCCTAACCTAAACCTAACGTAACCTAACCTAAACTATCCAAACCTAACCTCACCCCGACCACACAACTCGTCCACAAAAGTAATACATCAACATAATGTGTATTATTATGGGAGGTAAATACTGCCAGAGAGAGAGAGAGAGAGAGAGAGAGAGAGAGAGAGAGAGAGAGAGAGAGAGAGAGAGAGAGAGAGAGAGAGAGAGAGAGAGAGACCACATCATATAGTATTAAAACCCGCCACTAAACACCTTAATTTAGTGGTGTTAGCGAGGAAGAGGTGAGCGCCATTACCCCCGCCTGATTGATGGCCGGAGTCACCTGTTGGCTCGATGCTTGATGGGGTAGTGGCTACTGATCTCGGGTAGTGGCCACACGCTAGAGAATTCGGATAATGGCTTTTCACAGACAAACACAGATAAGGACTAGACAAACACTAACAAACGTGGCGGTATAATTATTAGGGATGGCGAAACAGGGGCGGAGGTGTACAGGTATGGCACATTCCCAGACTACAGTAATTAACCTGCCTCTTACCTGAGCTCATTAACATTCATTAATCATTATAGAAAGGAAAGGGGTCGCGGCCTTCAATACCTTCAATATGGCGGAGGAGAAAGAGGGAGAAAGGAGGAGGAGGGAAGAGGATCCACTAGTAACATCTGTAAACACACATATTATTAACATCTTTACACACAAAAACGACTCTACACACACTACCAACATCAGTACACACACAAACTATAAACATCTTTTGCGCGCACGCAGACGCAGACACACACGCGCACACTCACAGATTCACACACACATACAGTCACCTTTAACCCCCTGATATGACCCCTTATATGATCCTTTAAATCGTGTGGGGCGCCAGACAGACGAGTCACTCTCAACACGGCCCGGTGCGGTGCTGTGTACGGCTATAATGACCCTCAAGCAAAACAAAACACAGGAAACAATAAACAAACAACAGTAGTGATTAATGACCTTCGCGACCTATCACTAGTCGAGCCATCCGATAACGTCACAGCTCTCTAATCCGGCCTCAGCCTCAGCCAATAACAACTCAGGAAGGTCGCCCACAGCAGTTAAAAATGGCTGGAGGGTGTTGTGGTTTTAGAACAAGTGTGAGAAACGTTAGAGGAACTTAAGATTGAGAGCGCCAAGTTCCTGTGTTTCTCACCTATATAATGTTTTCACTTAACAGCTGTTTCCTATACTTGTATCTCTCACCTGTCCCTTTCTCATTTGTGTGTCTCACCTGTTTCTCACCTGAGTTGGCCATGACACTGTATGCGAGATGACAAACAAGAGGTTGTCATCGTACACAAGGGGTTAAGACAAGCAGTGGTTAGCCACCGTACAGTACAACAGGTCAGGTCTCTTACCATAACCAACACCCACACCATCATAAACTTGTCGTGTTATATTATCAAAGGAAATCAACAATTTTCAGAACTAACCACTATAATTAACATCATCAGCAGGTAACGCTCACCATCAGCAGGTAACACTCACCATCAGCAGGTAACACACTCCTTTACACGTCTTACCTGTGGAGAAAAAGGATGGTATTAGTACAGTGATGAAACGCATGAGGAGAGAGAAGTAATAAACATATAATTATCACAAGTAAGGTGAGCGCGCAATTAATTCTGATTCCCCGAGAGAGAGAGAGAGAGAGAGAGAGAGAGAGAGAGAGAGAGAGAGAGAGAGCAAAAAAAAAAAAGACCCTAAGACTCGTCAAGGAGAGGAGGACCACTGGCCTGAGACTTAGCGCCCACCTGTCCACTTATCACAGGTAATCTTGCCATATTAACCTTCCTCCCTCCTTCCCCCAACTCTTCTTCACGCTCCTGTGTTTATACTCTAAACATCCCTATAAGCAGCCGTGAAGGGGAGTGGAGGGGAGAGGAGGGAGAGGGACAGAAGGTGGAGGAGGGTAGGGTAGGGGGGTTAAGTCCACAGGAACACACGTCACTCAGGGTCTCATTCTCAAAGCATCGTTAAGTTTAATTTCCCTCTAAAGTATACTGTACGGTATATATCAAACGACCCAAAATTTACACCAAAATACAAAATAGCATTCCGTTTAAAATATCGCATTAAATTACACTGAGACTCTACCTTAATTAAATTATTTCACTCAATATCTTGGGGAGTGTGTCACAGAGGTTTCTGTACGTGCAATGATAAGTGTTATGTTAGGAGCGTTCCCGAGTCAGTACACCACATCAAGTGTTGGGATTAGCGTTTCATACCGATTGTGGTGATATTGTTGAATATTAATGGGTATAACTGAAGGTAGGAGGGCCAGGGGGCGGCAGAGACTGGGCTGGGTGATTGAATTAACAGTTGCAGTCTCCGGAGGTACAAAATCAGGAAGGATTGATAAAGACAGTCAGCCAAAAATGTTCTGTATGGAGGGCCATGGTCGCCAACCCTCAGATTTGAAAATTATACCTTGACTGGGTTGATCACTTGCTGTAATAAAGGTAATTTACCAATCAAATGCCTGGAAGTGTAACAATGCGACTGGCTTCACTAAATTCAACATTATACGAGCAGATACAGACCCTGCCAGCGAACCGTTAACATGGAAGGGTAAATATCAAACTAGGGACGCTTTTACTGTAAATTAATGAAGTCACCGCTGGAGACTGTCTCATGTCATCGTTTTCTTCACTGCCCGAAAAAGCCTGTGTATACTGTATAACCATTGAGCAAACCGTTAACAATTTTGGCGGGATTTACACCAAAAGTTTACTATTTGGACCTTGTCACTTGAATTATCTTGGGGACAGACAGACAGACAGAGCCGAAAATAATATACTGCCCCCAATTACAGGTAGGATAATTAATCAATCTATTTAAGGTAGAGTATCAAAAGGTGAATCAGACCACAACAAGACATGATATAATTATATTCTTCCTCATAAGTCAACCAGTTAAGATACGTTCCTACGTGTTCCCTTATCACTAAAATTCAACACATGAATCTCTGGTGTGTCAGCGACACGTTCACACAAATACCTCCTCCACGTTCACTGTTTACCCTTGTGATTTAATTCCGATAATAATTCTCATGTTATCTGAATTATGTAGAGGTGTAGACGAAGGCTGGCGAGTTGGTGTCTCCTATACCTGGCCGTCAACAAGAGGCGAGGGCGAGATATTAGAGGAGGATTTAGTAGGAGTGAGGTAAGGGTGAGGGGGCGAGGGAAAGGGAGATGGAGGTGATAAGGGTGAGGGGGCGAGGGAAAGGGAGATGAACCCCCCCCCCCCCCAACACACACACGACAGCAACATAAGGAGTCAAAACACCTCGCCTTTGTTGACACTATACCTTAACACAGCAACACACGTGACTTTTGACACACTTCCTGTATGTACCACACACACAACATACACACACAGTGATGGTGATGATGATAGTGACAGTGGTGGTGATAGTCACTGGTGGTAGTATGGTGATGGTGGTCATGATAGTAGTGGTGGTAATAGTGAATGGTTATCTATCTGGTACACTGTCACTTTAGAGAACAGAGTCATTTTTGGCATAAAACATTGCCAGGCTGTGTCAAACGCAGCTACTGGGCTCCCTCCTTTTTTTGTAGAGAAAGGAGGAGTGAAAGAAGATTAGAGGTGGGGAAGGAAGTTATAGTTCGGAAATTGAAAAATTTAGGAGGAGGTAAGAGAGGGCGGGCTGACTCGTGCTCTGGGCGTGGGGGTGGGTGGGGGGCAAGAGTAGGCTATAGTTCCTGCTGTGGTCACTCTCACTTCCCACAGGTACAGGTTCTTGGACTCCTACAAGCAACAGCTGTTGTGTTGTGATGGTATCGTTTAATAAACATGAAACTTAACCCACCTATGCACCCAAACCTGACCTGACCTACCTACACTATCAAAATAACCTAAATAATAATAATAATAATAATAATAATAATAATAATAATAATAATAATAATAATAATAATAATAATAATAATATTATTATTATTATTATTATTATTAATAAACAAATGGTAACTATAACAATTGAGACACCCTGATACCAGCTGTCCCTTGAGCAATAACTGCACCACCTGGGATCAACAACCACAACACACACACAATTAATTACTCTCTCTCTCTCTCTCTCTCTCTCTCTTTAGCAAAGGTAGTTAAGCACAGGACAACACCCCCCTCTCACAATCTCTTCCCCTCCTCTCTCCTTCCCTCCCCCTCACCACCTTCTCTTCCCTCCCCCTCACTATATCCTCCCTTCTCAGGTTCCTACGTCACGACAAATAATTACACGCTGGAGACATTGATGGCGGGTGTCGTGTGTGTGTGTGTGTTGGGTAAGGTGCGGGTAGCCGGCCACAATAATCGGCTATATGACCGGCTGTACTATAATGCTGCCGGACTACACACCTGGTTGATCACAGGACATAATTACCTCTATAGTGTTTCTTGTAGTGAAGGTTGTTACTGTGCGTGTGTGTGTGTGTGCGCGCGCGTGGGGCTATCATCACCCCCTTTACACGTAAGCCAACCACAACACCTCAATGTAGACAAACACACACACACATTAAACAAACCTGCACCATCACCATACACCACCACCACACATCACCACACACCACCACACACCACCACCAATATCTTCACACACCACCATCACTACCACACACCACTACCACACACCACTACCACACACCATCACCATCACCACACACCATTACCACCACACATACACCATCACACACCATCACCAACACACACCATCACCACCACCACACACCATCACCACCGTACACAATCACCACCACCACCACACACCATCACAACCACACACCATCACCATCACACAGCATCACCACCACACATTATCACCAACAACACCGCACACCACCACCACCACCACACATCATTACACACCATCACACACCATCACCACCACACACCATCACCACCACACACCATCACCACCACACACCATCACCACACACACCATCACCATCACACACCATCACCACCACACACCACAACCATCACACACCATCATACATCGCCACTACACACCATCACCACCACACACCATCACCACCACACACCATCACCACCACACACCATCACCACCATCACACACCATCACCATCACACACCATCACAATCACACACCATCATACATCGCCAACACACCATCACCACCACACACCATCACCACCACACACCATCACCACCACACACCATCACCATCAAACACCATCATACATCGCCACTACATACCATCACCACCACACACCATCACCAACACACACCATCACACACCATCATACATCGCCAACACACCATCACCACCACACACCATCACCACACACCATCACCACCACACACCATCACCACCACACACCATCACCATCACACACCATCATACATCGCCACTACACACCATCACCACCACACACAATCACCACTACACACCACCACCACCACACACCATCATACATCACCACCACACACCATCACCACCACACCACCACCACACACCATCACCACCACACACCATCACCACCACACACCATCACCACCACACACCATCACCACCACACACCATCACCACCACACACCATCACCACCACACACCATCACCACCACGACCACACACCATCACCACCACACACCATCACCATCACCACCACACACTATCACCACCACACACCATCATACATCACCACTACACACCATCACCACCACACATCATCACCACCACAAACCATCACTATCATACATCACCACTACACACCATCACCACTAAACACAATCATTACCACACACCATCACCACCACACACCATCATACATCACCACCACACACCCTCACCACTACACACCAACACCACCAAACACCATCACCACCACACACCATCACCATCACCACCACACACCACCACCACCACACACCATCATCACCACTCACCATCACCACCGCACACCATCACCACCACACACCATCACCACCACACACCATCACCACCCCACACCATCACCACGACACACCATCACCACCACACACCATCACCACCACACACCATCACCACCACACACCATCATACATCACAAACCACACACCATCACCACCACACACCATCACCACCACACACCATCATACATCGCCACTACACACCATCAACACAACACACCATCACCATCACACACCATCATACATCGCCAACACACCATCACCGCCACACACCATCACCGCCACACACCATCACCACCACACACCATCACCACCACACGCCATCACCAACCATCATACATCGCCAACACACCATCACCACCACACACCATCACCACCACACACCATCACCACCACACATCATCATCACCACCACCACACACCATCACCATCATACACCATCATACATCGCCACTACTCACCATCACACACACACATCACCACTACACACCATCACCACCACACACCATCATACATCACCACCACACACCATCACCACCATACACCATTACTAACACACACCATCACCACCGCACACCACCACCACACACCATCACCACAAACACCATCACCTCCACACACCATCACCTCCACACACCATCACCTCCACACACCATCACCTCCACACACCATCACCACCACACACCCTCACCACCACACACCATCGCCACCACAAACCATCACCATCATACATCGCCACTACACACCATCACCATTAAACACAATTATAACCACACACCATCACCACCACACACCATCACCACCACACACCATCACCACCACACACCATCATACATCACCACTACACACCATCTCCACCACACACCATCGCCACCACAAACCATCACCATCATACATCGCCACTACACACCATCACCATTAAACACAATTATAACCACACACCATCACCACCACACACCATCACAACCACACACCATCACTACTACATACCATCACCACCACACACCATCATACATCACCACCACACACCATCACCACCACACACCATCACCACCACACCATAAATACCACACACCATCACCACCACACACCATCACCACCACACACCATCACACACCATCACCACCACACACCATCACACACCATCATACATCGCCAACACACCATCATACATCGCCAACACACCATCACCACCACACACCATCACCACCACACACCATCACCACCACACACCATCACCACCACACACCATCACCCACCATCATACATCGCCAACACACCATCACCACCACACACCATCACCACAACACACCATCACACACCATCATACATCGCCACTACACACCATCACCACAACACACCATCACCACCACACACCATCACCAACACACACCATCACCATCACACACCATCATACATCGCCAACACACCATCACCACCACACACCATCATACATCGTCACTACACACCATCACCACCACACACCATCACCACCACACACCACCACACATCGCCAACACACCATCACCACCACACACCATCACCAACACACACCATCACCAACCATCATACATCGCGAACACACCATCACCACCACACACCATCACCACCACACACCATCATACATCGCCAACACACCATCACCGCCACACACCATTACCACCACACACCATCACCACCACACGCCATCACCATCACCCACCATCATACATCGCCAACACACCATCACCACCACACACCACCATCAAACACTATTACCACCACACACCATCACCACCACACACCATCACCACTACACACCATCACTACCACACACCATCATGCATCACAACCACACACCATCACCACCACACACCATCACCACTACACACCATCACCACCACACACCATCACCACCACACACCATCACCACCACACACCATCACCACCACACACCATCACCACCACACACCATCACCACCACACACCACCACCACACATCATCACCACCACACACCATCACACACCATCATACATCACCACTGCACACCATCACCACCACACACCATCACCACCACACACCATCATACATCACCACTACACACTATCACCACCGCACACCATCACCACCACAAACCATCACTATCATACATCGCCACTACACACCATCACCACTAAACACAATCATAACCACACACCATCACCACTACACACCATCACCACCACACACCATCATACATTACCACAACACACCATCACCACAACACACCAACACCACCACACACCATCACCACCACACACCATGACCACCGCACACCATCACCACCGCACACCATCACCACCGCACACCATCACCACCGCACACCATCACCACCGCACACCATCACCACCACACACCATCACCACCACACACCATCACCACGACACACCATCACCACGACACACCATCACCACGACACACCATCACCACGACACACCATCACCACGCACACACCATCACCACGACACACCATCACCACCACACACCATCATACATCACAAACCACACACCATCATACATCACAAACCACACACCATCACCACCACACACCATCACCATCACACACCATCATACATCGCCACTACACACCATCAACACCACACACCATCACACACCATCATACATCGCCAACACACCATCACCGCCACACACCATCACCGCCACACACCATCACCACCACACACCATCACCACCACACGCCATCACCACCGCACACCATCACCACGACACACCATCACCACAACACACCATCACACACCATCACCACCACACACCATCACCACGACACACCATCACCACGACACACCACCACACACCATCACCACCACACCACCACACACCATCACCACCACACACCATCACCACTACATACAATCACCACCACACACCATCATACAACACCACCACACACCATCACACACCATCACCACCACACACCATCACCACCAAATACCATCACCACCACACACCATCACCACCACACACCATCACCATCACACACCATCATACATCGCCACTACACACCATCAACACCACACACCATCACCATCACACACCATCATACATCGCCAACACACCATCACCGCCACACACCATCACCACCACACGCCATCACCATCACCCACCATCATACATCGCCAACACACCATCACCACCACACACCATCACCACCAAACACCATCACCACCACACACCATCACCACCACACATCACCACCACCACACACCAACACCATCATACACCATCATACATCGCCACTACCCACCATCACCACCACACACACATCACCACTACACACCATCACCACCACACACCATCATACATCACCACCACACACCATAACCACCACACACCATCACCAACACACACCATCACCACCACACACCACCACCACCACACACCATCATACATCACAAACAACACACCATCACCACCACACACCATCGCCAGCACAAACCATCACCATCATACATCGCCACTACACACCATCACCATTAAACACAATCATAACCACACACCATCACCACTACACACTATCACTACTACACACCCTCACCACGACACACCATCATACATCACCACCACACATCATCATACATCACCACCACACACCATCACCACCAGACACCATCACCACCACACACCATCACCACCACACACCATAAATACCACACACCATCACCACCGCACACCATCACCACCGCACACCATCACCACCGCACACCATCACCACCACACACCATCACCACCACACACCATCACCACCACACACCATCACCACCACACACCATCACCACCACACACCATCACCACCACACACCATCACCACCACACACCATCACCAGCACACACCATCACCAGCACACACCATCACCACCACACACCATCACCACCACACACCATCACCACCACACACCATCACCACCACACACCATCACCACCACACACCATCACCACCACACACCACCACACCATCACCACCACACACCACCACACACCATCACCACCACACACCATCACCATCACACACCATCACCACCACACACCATCACCATCACACACCATCATACATCGCCACTACACACCATCACCACCACACACCATCACCAATACACACCATCACCACCACACACCACCACCACCACACCATCATCACACACCATCATTCATCGCCAACACACCATCACCACCACACACCATCAGCACCACACCATCACCACTACACACCATCATCACACACCATCATACATCGCCAACACACCATCACCACCACACACCATCACCACCACACACCACCACCACCACACACCATCATCACACACCATCATACATCGCCAACACACCATCACCACCACACACCATCACCACCACACACCATCACCATCACACACCATCATACATCGCCACTACACACCATCACCACCACACACCATCACCAATACACACCATCACCACCACACACCATCACCACCACACACCATCACCACCACACACCATCACCACCACACACCATCACCACCACACACCACCACCACACACCATCACCACCACACACCATCACCATCACACACCATCACCATCACACACCATCATACATCGCCACTACACACCACCATCACACACCATCACCACCACACACCATCACCACCACACACCATCACCACCACACACCATCACCACCACACACCATCAAGCATCGCCAACACACCATCACCACCACACACCATCATCACACACCATCATACATCGCCAACACACCATCACCACTACACACCATCACCACCACACACCATCACACACCATCACCACTACACACCATCACCACCACACACCATCACACACCATCATACATCGCCACTACACACCATCACCACCACACACCACCACGACACACCATCACACATCACCACCACACACCATCACCACCACACACCATCACCACCACACACCATCACCACCACACACCATCACCACCACACACCATCACCACCACACACCATCACCACCACACACCATCACCACGACACACCATCACCACCACACACCATCACCACCACACACCATCACCACCACACACCATCACCACGACAATCCATCACCACCACACACCTTCATACAACACCACCACACACCATTACCACCACACACCATCATCACACACCATCATACATCGCCACTACACACCACCACCACACACCATCACCACCACACACCATCACCATCACACACCATCATACATCGCCACCACACACCATCACCACCACACACCATCACCACCACACACCATCACCATCACACACCATCATACATCGCCACTACACACCATCACCACCACACTCCATCACCACCACACACCATCACCACCACACACCATCAGCACCACACACCATCACCACCACACACCATCACCACCACACACCATCACCACCACACACCATTACACACCATCACCACCACACACCATCACCACCACACACCATCACCACCACACACCACCACCACCACACATCAGCAATAATCACCTCCAACACCCGTGATACAAGCGTAGGCAGTAGAAAATTGATTCTAAATTAAGCGTCTAGCCGACCACTTCACTAATAAGGACAAAACTTGTGTGATTTCTTACAGATTTCTCGAGATCCGGTTTGCGTGGGTCGCTGCTGTCACTGGTCCTCCGAAACCTCGCTAATCTGCGAGGCTAATGTACCACGACGAGAGAGAGAGAGAGAGAGAGAGAGAGAGAGAGAGAGAGAGAGAGAGAGAGAGCACACACACACACACACCAAGAAAACCCTTTGTAAGGAAAAAAAATCCTTCAAAGTAATTCGCTATACTGTAAGATCATCATTAATAACTGTGCGTCGCGTCTCGTCCCACTGTGAGATAATGCATACAATTGTTGGTCTACCTGGCCATGTTGGGGACCAGCCCCAGGTACTGCCTCACTTATATGGTTCACGTGTATGATTATTCCTCCCAACTGAAGACGTAAGAATGTTGCAGACATAATACCCTGAACATTTGGCAATATCTGGCATCTACTTGCGAGCTATATACTGTGTACGTTTACTAGGAGTACATACTTACATACATACATACATACATACATACATACACTTATTCATACATACATACATACCAGTACATACAACACAAACTTAATCTATCTCGCACACAAAACATGTTGTCATCTCTCTAACACAGCTCAGTTATTAGTCATGAAAAACACTCAACAATGAGGCAACATACACTGAACTATGCAGTAACAAACACAACATACACTCAACTATGAGGCAACAAACGCAACATACACTTAACAATGTGGCAACAAACATACACTCAACTTTGAGGCAACAAACGCAACAAACACCCAACTATGCGGCAACAAACACCCAACTATGCGGCAACAAACACAGTGAGACATGCAGCAGACAGTTACCACAGAGTCACATACTGAACAGGGAGGAGAGATTGAGGCAGTAACAGATGTTCACTATGGTCTGGTGGCAACACTCTGGTCACCATAACACTATAGACGGGTCAACTTACACCTATAAACATGACCTGACACTAAAAATTGGGTTCATAAATACACTCGATAAATCTCTTTCGGTCACGTAACCTTCAGGAAAAAATAGTAATGTGCCGATTAGGGGCTCCTGAACTGGGTCATTAATGCAGACCTTCTTCAGATCAAGTGACCAGGAGGGAGGGAGGTAGGTAGGTAGGGTAGGTAGCGAGCCCCGACGCGGCAAAATAAACTACAGAGAGAGAGACAGGGTAAAAGGTAATAAAGGGGTTGCTATATTTTACCTGCCCACAACCTGGTTCGTCAGGGGTAGGTTAATGGTGTTTGGTCATGCATTGGTAATTGTGGATAACTGGAGGGGTGGTGATGGTCGTGTTCCCGGGTACTGGGTCAGTCACCTGCTGCGGAATACTGATTACTGGCGTCGGTCGATGATCTTCTCCGTGACAACGATGACAAGCCTTCGGGCAACAGTATTAACAATGGAGCAAGATACACAGAGCGAGGGGGGATGAGGAGGAGTGGGGGAGCAACAGGGCGAGGAAGGGAGGGGAACAACAGGACGAGGAGGAGGAGAACAACAGGGCAACAACAGGACGAGGAGAACAACAGGGTAGCAACAGGACGAGAAGGAGGAGAACAACAGGGGAGCCAGACCAAGATTCATGACCTACACTTACAGCTGCCTTAAGGAACAACATGCAGAAGCTTTACAAGTGGCCGACAACCTCTACACCAGACCCAGAGTCACAAAATAACGTAAGGAACCACCATAAGCTTCTGCCACCACACGCAACACTGTCAGGGTCGTGTTCATATCCACCACACCACAACAGCAACACATACACACACATACACACACTACAAAACACACACACTACAACACACACACACACACATACACTCACTCACTCACTCAACAAACACTCGGTCGCCTTCACTTCCCCGACAATACATTTAGATAACCATTCACAGTTGCTGGGTTTACTGGAAGCGAATGAGTCACCCTGAGGACGGGAGGCGAGCACTGTATCCACTTGACCACCACATCCCAAAACAAAGTGGACGGTACTCGATGTCGTCAGCCTCTTCCTCGAAACGACAGTATAAACATTTCCAAGAGAGGAAAGGACCCCGAACAGGACTTTCACCCCCTGCTGGACGACCCTCACCCCTGCTGGACGACCTTCACCCCCTACTGGACAACCCTCACCCCTGCTGGACGACCCTCACCCCTGCTGGACGACCTTCACCCCCTGCTGGACGACCTTCACCCCCTGCTGGACGTCCTTCACCCCCTGCTGGACGTCCTTCACCCCCTACTGGACAACCCTCACCCCTAGTGGACGACCTTCACTCCCTGCTGGACGTCACTTCACCCCCTGCTGGACGACCTTCACCCCCTGCTGGACGACCTTCACCCCCTGCTGGACGACCTTCACCCCTATTGAACGACCTTCACCCCCTGCTGGACGTTCTTCACCCCCTGCTGGATGACCTTCACCCCCTGCTGGACGACCTTCACCCCCTGCTGGACGACCTTCATCCCTATTGAACGACCTTCACCCCCTGCTGGACGACCTTCACCCCCTGCTGGACGACCTTCACCCCCTGCTGGACGTCTTTCACCCCCTGCTGGACGACCCTCACCCCTATTGAACGACCTTCACCCCCTGCTGGACGTCCTTCACCCCCTGCTGGACGACCTTCACCCCCTGCTGGACGACCTTCACCCCCTGCTGGACGTCTTTCACCCCCTGCTGGACGACCCTCACCCCTATTGAACGACCTTCACCCCCTGCTGGACGACCTTCACCCCTGCTGGACGACCTTCACCCCTGCTGGACGACCTTCACCCCCTGCTGGACGACCTTCACCCCCTGCTGGACGACCTTCACCCCCTGCTGGACGACCTTCACCCCCTGCTGGACGACCTTCACCCCCTGCTGGACGTTCTTCACCCCCTGCTGGACGACCTTCACCCCCTGCTGGACGACCTTCACCCCCTGCTGGACGACCCTCACCCCTATTGAACGACCTTCACCCCCTGCTGGACGACCTTCACCCCCTGCTGGACGACCTTCACCCCCTGCTGGACGACCTTCACCCCCTGCTGGACGTCCTTCACCCCCTGCTGGACGACCTTCACCCCCTGCTGGACGTCCTTCACCACCTGCTGGACGTCCTTAACCCCCTGCTGGACGTCCTTCACCCCCTGCTGGACGTCCTTCACCCCCTGCTGGACGTCCTTCACCCCCTGCTGGACGTCCTTCACCCCCTGCTGGACGTCCTTCACCCCCTGCTGGACGACCCTCACCCCTATTGAACGACCCTCACCCCTATTGAACGACCTTCACCCCCTGCTGGACGACCTTCACCCCCTGCTGGACGTTCTTCACCCCCTGCTGGACGTCCTTCACCCCCTGCTGGACGACCTTCACCCCCTGCTGGACGTCTTTCACCCCCTGCTGGACGTCCTTCACCACCTGCTGGACGTCCTTAACCACCTGCTGGACGTCCTTCACCCCCTGCTGGACGTCCTTTACCCCCTGCTGGACGTCCTTCACCCCCTGCTGGACGTCCTTCACCACCTGCTGGACGTCCTTCACCCGTCAAATAAGACCAAGTCTGTCACCGGCAAAACTTTCAGAAAGTAATGGACGAGTTGACGGTTCTGGGTAAACACAATAAATACACTACCACGTTCATAGAGTTATACTGTATACTGTATATACATAATTTGTAATAGAAGTTTAAAATTCTGTTATAATAGTCGAGATAAGTTCATTTCTCTAGAAACAGGGCCGCCATTTGCAATGACGTCACCATCTACCCTGCAGACGAAGCACGGATGGAGATACGAGTCAATTTAGAAGTAATGGCATTGTCTGGACTTTGTTTTGAGAATGCCTGATGCTAGGTAAACATAACAACATAGTGCTGTTATTGTTTTGATTATTCACTAATGAACCACTGGGATATATCATCATTTATATTAATAATGGGTAAAATTTTACTTTAACTACCAGAAGTATCTGGATGCTTAGATTCGAGATAGGCTATATTGAATAAATTACTGGATAAGTTTTGATCATTCCTGTACTTAGACAGGCAGACTATGTTTTTTTTTCTGATGGTTTGCGATGTGTTATGAACGATTTAGACTTATTCTATCGGAAATCACTAGTTTTGAGTCACAAACAATCACAGAGCTTTTCGCAGTCACATGATTTTTTAGCAACTTTAACCCTTATTTTTGACACGTTTTGGCCCAATTTACTTAAAAATATTATTACCATATTGAATTTAAGCGTTTTCTTTACCCATTGACCTGCCATCTTACGAAAAAACTCCGTCAACGCGTCCATTATAATGTGCACAAGGGGACTCGTCCCTCTTCAGTGTGTCACCTCGTTGTGTGCCACCCACCACACACAATCGAGGACGCTGTTTGACCGTGTCCAGGAGAAAGCATCACCCTCACTCTGGTCCTCCGTCCTCCCCTCCTCACCTGTCATACCCATCACCTGCCTCACCCACTTGACAAGCCCCACACCACCACCACCACCTCCTCCTCCTCCTCCTCGGTGACAAAAAAGGAAATTCGCCGTCAGGTCACACACAAAAGCCTCCACACGTCATATTTGGTAAATGTCCCGAGACGCAGAGAACCTGATCCATGTCTTGTTCACCTGACAACTCACTCAGGCACTGACTACCCCTCCATCCTGGCACTGTCTGCTCCTCCAGCCACCCTGGCACTGTCCATTCCTCCACTCTGGCACTGTCTACCCTTCCCTCCCTCCCCTCAGCCCTGACCCTTCCTTTCCCTCCATTCTGGCCCTCCCCTTCTTCCCTCCACTCACAACGTTCTCACCCTCACTCCACAAAATCTCCACATGATTGATAAAAATAAGAAATTAACAAATGTATCAAAGTGTGTGGCGAGCAGTGACGTGTCTTCCGGGTTTATATTATAACGTATTATAACGGCAGAATAGATCATGTTGGTGAGGGTGGCGGTGGTGGTGGTGGCGGCGGTGACGGTGGTGGTGGTGGTGGTGGTGGCGGTAGTGGTGACGGTGGTGGTGACGGGGAAAATAACTATCTATCAACAAGATGAATGACGGTGATAGCTCAAGATAGAGACAACGAGAGAACCGACCCTCACACACTACTGGAGTATGTACGAGTATATACAGTACCAACCAACAACCATCTCTGTTATATATCCAGCGTCTACCACCACCATCATATACGTCTCCCTCTCTTCCATACACATAATATACTAACATCCCTCAACAATAACAAATCTGGGTGTTGTGACCACAAAATTTGAGATCCTGCCCTGAGAGAGAGAGAGAGAAAGAGTTGGATGGATGGCTAAGCAAGTGTTAAGACTTGTACAGATGTACCCAAGAGTCTTCTCGTTAAGGCTCTCACAACCACGACAAAAGAGCGCGTCAAGGTGTGTCAGGAAGAGAGGGGCTCCCGGTTAGGCCTCGGAAGACATCTCTATGATAGGAGCGGCCCAGCAAGGCATAACTCCTTCACCGTCGACGAGGTGACCCTACAGGAGATGAATGGATGACCCAGCCAGAGGCAGCACGTGGAGGGAATTATGAGTGACGGGAAGCTGTCAGAATGGGTGATGAAGTGCTGCCTCCCCCCCACACAACTCCAAGACACCTTCACCACCCATACCCATGTACACCCGTATTCCCGTTATACACCTTCACCCACCACCAACACAATCTCAATACACCTTTACCACCCGCACCCATACACACCCCTACACCCTACATACACCTTCACCCACACACCTTCACCACCCACCCACACACACACACACACACACACATACATCCTCCCACACCCATCCACCCTTTTATTCATACCGAACCTTGTAGGAAGAACACCCACCACCATGCCTAAAGATAGCAAGCGCACACACACGCACGCACTCACTTATACCAAAATGTCTGAGGTTATCACAGTCATGGTCGGGACAGGTAAAGAAAACCTGTCAGTTGTTGATGAACGATAACCTGCCTCACTGCACGTCAGGGAAGCTTCGAGTGAAAGTTGTGAGGCAAAGACGTGGATATCGTCTCAATACACGTCATGATATACCTTTAACTGCAAGCGTCACGTCACACCTGTACTGTACACCAAGATTCTTGTAAACAAACCCCCTCTCCCGCCCCCCACCCCGCCATAAAACTCTAACCTTCAACACCAACCTGACGCAGACCTCACTGGCGACCTTGCTGTGACGACCTGATTTCTACTGACGGAGGTACAGCCACACAGACCCAGCTAGAGGCGGTGGTTTATTAATATGTATATGTTATTGTTGTGGGCGGGAGAGGGAGACGGTGGTGGGGGGGGGGGGGGGGCACCTTGACGAGACTGGAGGTGATGGAGGGCCGTGTTCTCCACCACTACCACCACCCCCACTCACCCACCCCCTACTACCACCAGCACCAGCAACAGGGGGAAGAAGCAGAACGCATAGTCTCACACACACACACCTCGCTCTTAAACCAATCAGGTCTCTCAGTTATCGTATCATCTGGACATTTTAATGACTGCCATCACTCAGAGCCGCCAACTAAAGCCTCAATAATGAAGGTGAACACTGGTGGAGCGTCACGGGGTTATTATATACACAGATGATGGCACTGTTGGCCTCGGGTCCTCCTTCACCACATTAACGAGAATAAGTCTTTGTTGTCTCTATCTGGTAACACTGACGGGTGATTGTATACTGTATTGTGTGATGAAACCTCTCTCTCTCTCTCTCTCTCTCTCTCTCTCCAGTGCCAGGTAGGACAATGAGTAGTGCCG
>CAUDMG010002914.1:1487500-1590000 GCA_958450375.1 Homarus gammarus | reverse complement strand
AGTCACAAACGACCAATTAAAGCCACGAAGCTATCTGGGTGGGTAATGTTGCTGGCCTCTCCTGGCACCCTCAGGAGTTGCCCCTTCCCCCTCTGCTCCCTCTCGTCCGCCTTATACGGTGGACGGAGTATTAGTTCACCTCTCATAAAGCGCAACACTTTACTAGTGCTTGGGCTGGCTATGGGAGTCCTTCAGGCCCTCTGGTGAGCCAAGAGTGGTGACGCCTGGCCACCACCTCTGGTTATGGATGTAAGGGGAACCATCCTTCACTCTCACCTCGGGTATCACACGACCTGGATATTCACTGATAAAAATATTATGAGGACGATGACTCAGTGTAGTGGTGCACAGTATAATAAGTGCACAGTATGCCACATCCCTATATAAGTTAGTGTAATGGTCACGGGTATCATGTCATGTTCAGCTCACATGAGGATCGGTTTCAGATATAGCCTTACTGAACAAGTCTTGTGTGTAACAGTGGGCGGTGTCTTGTGGGTGGAGCTGGGGAATGTGGCACCCGGCTACTGCTGCCGTCACTATACTCTTGGTAACCACTTGCTCAGGTGTTTGTCCAGGGTGGAGGCAGGTGTCGTGTAGGTGCGTGTGTGAGGCCTGGCTGTATGCCCCATCACACACACACACACGACGACAGGGAAGTGTGTTAAGATTCCCGAAACCTTTAGTGTTGAACCAGCCAGTCCAGTTTCCTCCCAGCTGACCCAACACCCACCACAGTAAGTGAGAAGGCGTGTAAGGCCTCGACAAACACAATCCTCGAATAAAGCACATGAAGTCTCCCTCAGCCCCGAACTGGAGAAGAATGACGTTGTCTCGGATTCAATCTGAATTTGCATGCGCTTGCTTGCCGGGGCCGAGGAGTTACCCGGACAGTACGTGAGGTTACATACAGAGGGGCTTAAGACAGAGTTACCTAGAGGGGTGGAGTGTCGTGGAGGACCCTCGCGTGTGAGAGAAGGTACACACGCTCAGGTGACCCACGCGAAACGAAGGTAACAAGTAACTTTTAGCCCCACGGCAGGCAGGTCCTTCTCCTCCCAGGCAGACTCCACCCAGGCAGCCACTCCTGGATGGCCTCCTTCAGGTGGTACTTGAGTGAGAGTGTACACAGGTCCAAGTATTCCATAAGCAACGAAGGTAACACGTAACTATAGTAGCTCTCAGGCGGCTAGGTGGAGCTCCTGGCAGGCAGGACCCACCCACTCGATGATACCTCTGCTTCAGGTGGTGCTTGAGGTGATGGGTGTGCTCCTCTAGGCTGGGCTCCTTGTGTTACCGCTCTGTGCATTACTGTTGGCCAGATCCTCTTACGGGAAGTCTAGACCAGCGAGCAACAGTCAAGTGGCTTCCTGCAGGACCCCCTCCCTCACACAGGATCCCCAACCCTCCATCTACTTGTACTACCACCCAGCAGTTCCCCCACACTGCCACCCAGCAGTTCCCCCACACTGCCACCCAGCAGTTCCCCCACACTGCCACCCAGCAGTTCCCCCACACTACCACCCAGCAGTTCCCCCACACTACCACCCAGCAGTTATAAAATTTTAACTACAAAAAAACTAAACATTCTAAAACAAACATTATCGAGCTAAACATGGCTTACCTAAACACTGAAAACATTCTAAAAAGCATTATCAAACCTAACCTAACCTAAACATTGTAGACATAGGCCCTGTAACTTTACCACCAAAACTAAACACAGTGAACACCTAAAACAAACATCACTAAACCTAAACCCAGTAAACACCTAAACCCAGTACACACCTAACACAAACATCACTAAACACCTAAACCCAGTAAACACCTAAACCTAAACACAGTAAACACCTAAACCTAAACCCAGTAAACACCTAAACCTAAACCCAGTAAACACCTAAACCTAAACACAGTAAACACCTAAACCTAAACACAGTAAACACCTAAACCTAAACCCAGTAAACACCTAAACCCAGTAAACACCTGAACCTAAACCCAGTAAACACCTAAACCTAAACCCAGTACACACCTAACACAAACATCACTAAACACCTAAACCCAGTAAACACCTAAACCTAAACACAGCAAACACCTAAACCTAAACCCAGTAAACATCTAAACCTAAACCCAGTAAACACCTAAACCTAAACCCAGTAAACACCTAAACCTAAACCCAGTAAACACCTAAACCCAGTAAACACCTAAACCTAAACACAGTAAACACCTAAACCTAAACCCAGTAAACACCTAAACCTAAACCCAGTAAACACCTAAACCTAAACACAGTAAACACCTAAACCTAAACCCAGTAAACACCTAAACCCAGTAAACACCTAAACCTAAACCCAGTAAACACCTAAACCTAAACCCAGTAAACACCTAAACCTAAACCCAGTAAACACCTGAACCTAAACCCAGTAAACACCTGAACCTAAACCCAGTAAACACCTGAACCTAAACCCAGTAAAAACCTAAACCTAAACCCAGTAAACACCTAAACCTAAACCCAGTAAACACCTAAACCCAGTAAACACCTAAACCCAGTAAACACCTAAACCCAGTAAACACCTAAACCCAGTAAACACCTAAACCTAAACCCAGTAAACACCTAAACCTAAACCCAGTAAACACCTAAACCTAAACCCAGTAAACACCTAAACCTAAACATTGCCAACATCAGCTAAGGGAGACGCCGAGGTACAAGGAAACTGCATTAATTCTCCTCAACTCGAGACTGTAACGTGATGCTGCTCAACTCTTAACCCGATATATCTGGCTGGCCTAATGTATGGAAGCCGGATGGTGTGTGTGTGTGTGTGTGTGTGTGGGTGGGTGGACAGAAGCCGGATGGAGGGAGTGTGTGAGGGTAGATAGAACCCGGATGGTGGTGTGTGTCAGGTTGAGGGTAGTGAGAAGCCGGATGGTGTGTGTGTGTTTGTTTGAGGGTAGATAGAAGCCGGGTGTGTGTGTGTGAGTGGACAGAAGCCGGATGGAGGGAGTGTGTGAGGATAGATAGAACCCGGATGGTGTGTGTGTGTGTGTGTGTCAGGTTGAGGGTAGTCAGAAGCCGGATGGTGTGTGTGTGTGTGTGTGTGTTTGTTTGAGGGTAGATAGAAGCCGGGTGTGTGTGGTGGTAGACAGAAGCCGGATGGTGTGTGTGTGTGTGTGTGTGTTTGTTTGAGGGTAGATAGAAGCCGGGTGTGTGTGTGGTGGTAGACAGAAGCCGGATGGAAAGCGTGGGTGAGGATACACAGAAGCCGGATGGAGGATCTGATTGAGGATATTCAAAAGCCTGATGGATGGAGGATGAGAGCAAGGATAGACAAAACCGGATGGAGGGTATAGACAAGGGTAGAGAGAAGCCGGATGGAGGGTATAGACAAGCCGGATGGAGGGTGAGGTACAATGAAGTAGAAAGGCTACAACACTCGTACAGTAGAACTTGGTTGGTGTCAGCTTAGTTAGGTTACGTCAGGAGAGGGGGGGGGGGGGGAGGGGCGAGCTGACGTGTAGTGTCTCCACCAGCTGACGACACATACCAGCTGACGTCACTATCCTCCACAATACTATCCACTACAACACTACATCATCATCCACAACACTACACACTACAACAGTACAACACTATCCTCTACAACACTACAACACTATTCTCTACAACACTATCCTCTACAACACTATCCTCTACAACACTATCCTCTACAACACTATCCACTACAACACTATCCTCTACAACACTACAACACTATCCTCTACAACACTATCCACTACAACACTATCCTCTACAACACTATCCACTACAACACTATCCTCTACAACACTATCCACTACAACACTATCCTCTACAACACTATCCACTACAACACTATCCACTACAACACTATCCTCTACAACACTATCCACTCCCGAGCCTTACCTAACCTCCCCCCCAGGTATCATGTAACAGGCGTGGAGTTGCAGGCAGTACAGTGTTAAGTCGTTAAACCTGTCACGAATATTACACCCCCCCCCCCCTCCGTAGTAACACCTGACCTAACCTAACCTAATCTAACCTAAACTTATTTAATCTAACCTAACCTATCCTAAACTAGCTTAACCTAACCTATCCTAACCTAATTTAATCTAACTTAACCTAATCTGTTTTAATCTAACCTAAACTAATCTAAGTTAACCTAACCTAAGCTAACCTTACTTAATCTAACTTAACCAAACCTGACCTTATCTAATTTAACCTAACCTAACCAAACCTGACCTAACCTAACCTAACCTGTACGTCAGCAGACACCTTTCTAAATTAGGATAATTTGATCTTCCCTGATTAACCTAAATAAACCTGTGCTAACTTACCACAGCAAAACCACGTCTACCCTAGCCTAACCAACCTAACCTAGCCTACCTAACCTAACCTAGCCTAACCTAACCAACCTAACCTACCCTAGCCTAACCTAGCCTAACCAACCTAACCTAACCTAGCCTAACCTAACCAAACCTAGCCTAACCTAGCCTAACCTAACCTACCCTAGCCTAACCTAACCAACCTAACCTAGCCTAACCTAACCTAGCCTAACCTAACCTAACGTACCCTAGCCTAACCTAACCTAACCTAGCCTAGCCTAACCTAACTATATCTAACAATCTATTCAAATTTAACCAACCCAAATGTAACCATATCTATATTTACTCAACTGAACAGAAATTTGTCATACCTAACCTAACCTAAGCTAAGCTAACCTAACCCAAGCTAAGCTAACCTAACCTAACCAAACCTAAACTAAGCTAACCTAAACTAAGCTAAGAAAACATAACCCAAGCTAACCTAACCTAACCTAAGCTAACCTAAACCACAGGTTACTCGAGGTGTGGCAACAAGAGGAGGTACACCAGGTATGGCCACGAGGAACAAGACTCACTCCAGGTATGGCCTTGGACAACATGGCCACCACCCGCAAACACACAACAACAACACTGGCCATGTCTACCTGAGGGAGTGGCGCCGACCCACTGTCAGCCAAACAACCCTGACCAACATACACACGGACGTCACCCACCCACCCGGTCTGTCACCCGCCCACCCCGTCTGTCACCCACCTACCCTGTCTGCCAGCCATCTTAGCTGTCTGTCAATGAATCAGCCATTTAAACAGTTATCAAACAAACAAACTATCCCGTTTTACCAACCACGCTAGTGTGTGTGTGTGTGTGTGTGAGGGCCGAGACACAATACCTGACATGCTGTTTCATTAACCTGAGACAAGTGATTGTCCGGTCATTACTCTCGCTCTACACCTGCTGCTGTCGCCCACACACATATCTGAACCTTCACATATCTGAACCTTCACACACCTGCCTCTCTAAATCTGAACCTCCACACATCTGTTACCTCAACATGCACACGCCTGCTATCCACACACTTCAATATTCAGATATCTGCTGCGCCCACACACCTGCTGGCCTCCACACAAACCTGGTACTCCCACACACCTGCTGGCCTCCATACACCAGCTGTCCCCCCACACACCTGTTGGCCTCCATACACCAGCTGGCCCCCCACGCACCTGCTGCCCCCACACTCCTGCAGGTCTCCAATCAAACCTGGTACTACTCCACACCTGCTGGCCTCCACCCAAACCTGGTACTCCTCCACACCTGCTGTCCTCCACACAAACCTGGTACTTCCACACACCTGCTGGCCTCCATACACCAGCTGTCCCCCCCACACACCTGTTGGCCTCCATACACCAGCTGACCCCCCACAACCTGCTGCCCCCACACTCCTGCAGGTCTCCAATCAAACCTGGTACTCCTCCACACCTGCTGGCCTCCACCCAAACCTGGTACTCCTCCACACCTGCTGGCCTCCATACACCAGTTGGCCCCCACACACCTGCTGCCCCCACACTCCTGCAGGCCTCCACACACACCTGGTACTCCTCCACACCTGCTGGCCTCCACACAAACCTGGAACTCCTCCACACCTGCTGGCCTCCACACAAACCTGGTACTCCTCCACACCTGCTGGCCTCCACACAAACCTGGAACTCCTCCACACCTGCTGGCCTCCACACAAACCTGGTACTCCTCCACACCTGCTGGCCTCCACCTCTCACCAGGTAGATAATTCGCCCTCGTTTAACCTTCGAGATAATTTGTTCCCATAATCTTTCAAGAGTATAATGACACATTCTCATGATTATAACACATCCCTATCATTATAACACATCCCTATCATTATGACACATTCCCATCATTACGACTCTTGCACTATAAAGCATTACACGTGTTCCTTGAGGTGCAGGTGTTGTGGAGTATGGCAGATGTGCTTGTTATCCCCTGAGGAGTATACTGGTGTGTAGTCATGACCCCGACCTTCACCACAACTACTAACACAACAACTACTAACACAACAAGCACACACCACCACCACAACTACTAACACAACAAGCACACACCACCACCACAACTAGTAACACAACAAGCACACACCACCACCACAACTACTAACACAACAAGCACACACCACCACCACAACTACTAACACAACAAGTACACACCACCACTACAACTACTACTAACACAACAAGCACACAACCACCACCACAACTACTAACACAACAAGCACACACTACCACCACAACTACTAACACAACAAGCACACACCACCACCACAACAAGCACACACCACCACCACAACTACTAACACAACAAGCACACACTACCACCACAACTACTAACACAACAAGCACACACCACCACCACAACTACTAACACAACAAGCACACACCACCACCACAACTAGTAACACAACAAGCACACACCACCACCACAACTAAAACACAACAAGCACACACCACCACCACAACTACTAACACAACAAGCACACACCACCACCACAACTACTAACACAACAAGCACACACCACCACTACAACTACTACTAACACAACAAGCACACAACCACCACCACAACTACTAACACAACAAGCACACACTACCACCACAACTACTAACACAACAAGCACACACCACCACCACAACTACTAACACAACAAGCACACACCACCACCACAACTACTAACACAACAAGCACACACCACCACCACAACTACTAACACAACAAGCACACACCACCACCACAACTACTAACACAACAAGCACACACCACCACCACAACTACTAACACAACAAGCACACACCACCACCACAACTACTAACACAACAAGTACACACTACCACCACAACTACTAACACAACAAGCACACACCACCACCACAACTACTAACACAACAAGCACACACCACCACCACAACTACTAACACAACAAGTACACACTACCACCACAACTACTAACACAACAAGCACACACCACCACCACAACTACTAACACAACAAGCACACACCACCACCACAACTACTAACACAACAAGCACACACCACCACCACAACTACTAACACAACAAGCACACACCACCACCACAACTACTAACACAACAAGCACACACCACCACCACAACTACTAACACAACAAGCACACACCACCACCACAACTACTAACACAACAAGCACACACCACCACTACAACTACTACTAACACAACAAGCACACAACCACCACCACAACTACTAACACAACAAGCACACACTACCACCACACAACAACAAAACTACAACACACAACACCACACCACCACCACAACAAGCACACACCACCACCACAACTAAAACACAACAAGCACACACCACCACCACAACTACAAACACAACAAGCACACACCACCACCACAACAACTAACACAACAAGCACACACCACCACCACAACTAGTAACACAACAAGCACACACCACCACCACAACTAAAACACAACAAGCACACACCACCACCACAACTACTAACACAACAAGCACACACCACCACCACAACTACTAACACAACAAGCACACACCACCACCACAACTACTAACACAACAAGCACACAACCACCACCACAACTACTAACACAACAAGCACACACCACCACCACAACTACTAACACAACAAGCACACACCACCACCACAACTACTAACACAACAAGCACACACCACCACCACAACTACTAACACAACAAGCACACACCACCACTAGATCATGACTCATACCTCAGTGTCAACAACTTGTCAGAATCAAGTATGTCGCTGTTCTTTAATACAACATGTGGCTGGTGGGGGTGTGTGGGAGGAGGCACCTTTGTGTGGTCTTAATCATGGTCCAACAGGTGAGTGTGGTCGTAATTATGGTCTAACAGGTGAGTGTAGTCTTACTTATGGTGCAGGAGAGAGTGTGAGGTATGATAAATTCTGACTGGTGAGTGTTACCTGTTGAAAGCCTCAACAGGTGTGATCAATTAATTAGTTTGTGTGTGAGTCGTGTGTCTGCCACCAATAAGGAAGGATAATCTACATAAGGAGTACAGCACCAAGATGTCTTCCTCTGAGCAAGGACACAAATATTTATATCCTACCTGTTAAGACCTGACCTGACCTGACCTCACCTGTCGTTAACCCCCCCCCCCCCTACTCCCGGGTCACACACCATACACACCTGGGTAATGAATTAGGGCTCATAAGGTCCCTGATTGGCCAGCACTTATAAGGTAGACCCCGAGGGCCAGCAAAATCAGGGGTTAATGAAGCAACATACCTGTCGTATTACTGAGAAATTGCAATGATTAGTTGGTTTCATCTGGAGAGAGAGAGAGAGAGAGAGAGAGAGAGAGAGAGAGAGAGAGAGAGAGAGAGAGAGAGAGAGAGAGAGAGAGAGAGAGAGAGAGAGAGATCTATTACAAAATGGCGTCAAAATCACACTGAGACTCATACTAGACGACAATTTTTACATACCCGAATTTCGTCTCCTAGCAGGTGCTAAATGAGCGTATCTAATCAAGGTAGTCTCAGTGTAATTGTGACGCCATTTTGGATGTTATCTTTGTATTTTCAGCTTCAGCCAACCAGTTGCATCCATTACTAGTCTGAAAGAGGTGGACGACTTGGCAGGTTGAGGGGCCGTACGGTTTACCCCAGGTTATTCAGCTCACGTCTCTCCTTCACACAATTAAATGATGGTAGAATCTAACTGATGTACCTAACCTTGTCTAACGCAGAGTAAATCCTTAACACGCTAACTAGATAGGGTTGTTATTGTTGTTCACCAGGTCAGCCTCACTAAGATTGTGTTCACCAGGTCACCAAGTGCATTTACCAGGTCGATTCATCAAGATTGCTCAACAGGTCGCCTCACCAAGACTGTTTTCAAATCACCCCCAATTCTTCCATCACTCACCAAGTCATATTAACTAACCCAAAACCGCGAAACGATACAGTATATATTCCACATCTCACCAAGTCAATCTATTTCACCAGGTCACTATCAAGCCATATATATATACTCACCAGGTCACCAGGTAGGTCAACAAATTCACCGTCAAGTCCTTACCTGGAAGTAAAGAAATAAAACCCTACTAGACGATCATAATAAGAGTACAAATGACTCACATTCCTAAACAATACGAACCACCGAATTACCTGATGACTCTTATTAACTAAGTCTTAACAATGGAGGTCTGCATCAACATCACCGGAATTTAAATTGACTACATGAATTGTGGGAGGGAGGGAGGGAGGGAGGGAGGGCAGGGGAGGGAGGGAGGGAGGGCAGGGGAGGGATGGCAGGGGAGGGAGTACTTCAAGCACCTTCCATTATTACAACAGACAACTCGTATCTACCTGATAGCATCACAGGTGCGTTAATTATAATTGTCTACACAAATCAACCAACGACAGACAGCAGCTGGAGGGAAATAGTGCTATACTAGTGATGACGACAAGAGTGGAAATGGGGTACTGTCTAGGGCGATACTGAGCGTTAGCTACATGTTAGTGAAGGACTGTTTATATACTCGATGGGCGAGTGAATGTACACACACACACACACACGTACACACAAACACTTACACACACAGAGGTTTGTCACCACCATCCTTAGGTTGAGTCACAGCTCATATGGTCAGCCATCTTGTACCATCATTACTCACACTGCTGTAAGACCATCATCCAGGAGCTGACTTACTCACACAAAGGTCCTATTAATACACCCAACCCAACCTAACCGAACCCAACCACACCCAACCTATGCACCTAACCTTTCACCCACTGGCCTAATTAACACGGCAGGTAATTCATCATTACCTCCTATAAACTAATTAATAGTAATGTTAAAGGCAGGTAATAGAGAGTCGTGTTGGTATTAGAGGGCATTCCTGTATCCCTGAACCTGTAACCTGTATCTAGCACTTCCTTATCACCTGTAACCTGAAACCTGTATCCAGCACTTTTATATCGCCTGTAACCTGTACCTAGCACCCCTATATCAAATGTACCTGCAACCTGTATCAAGCACTTCCTTATCACCTGTGCCTGTAACCTGTACTTAGCACCCCTATACCACCTGTAACCTGTACCTGTAATCAAACCTTCATCACCTAAACATCAATGAGCCCGATCATCTTACGGCGGCTCCCTCTAGTAACAGTACCTGACCTTATCTACAATCTTGTGGGAGAGAGAGAGAGAGCAATGAGGCAAGGTAGCAGGGCAGCAGTGAGGCAGGACAGCAGTGAGGCAGGGCAACAGTGAGGCAGGGCAACAGTGAGGCAGGGCAGCAGTGAGGCAGGGCACGAGACCTCAACAATTACCTGATCTCTTTATTTTTGATGTCTGGGGGGAGGGTGGCCTACGCCCCTCCTTGTAAACGCCAGGCGCTCCTCCCTGTCAACGCCAGGCGAACACTGGGCGTCACCTTCCACCACAAATTAATATAAACCATTTCGTTACCACAATGTATCGTTCACCCTCATTTATAACTCACTTGGAACATCCCGTGGCGAGAAAAAAATAATTCCCGTACGAACATATTTCGTAAATTAACTGATGTATTACGACAACTAACCTGAACCAGTGATCATTACCGCTAACATTAATAATATTTACACCTTTATTTACTAGACCATTATAACGAGGAAATACGAATCAATAATAATAATAAAAATATTAAGTTCAAGTCTCAGATTCTTAAAGGCTTCTACGTTAGATTTTCTCTCTTAAGTGAATACAAGAAGGCGGGAGATAATGTTAGGGCGGTGACAGCAGTGTTGTGGTGGTGAAGGAGGAGGTGGTGGTGGTGGTGAAGGAGGTGGTGGTGATGAAGGAGGTGGTGGTGGTGAAGGAGGTGGTGGTGAAGGAGGGGGTGGTGGTGGTGAAGGAGGGGGTGGTGGTGGTGGTGAAGAAGGAGGGGGTGGTGGTGGTGGTGGTGAAGGAGGGGGTGGTGGTGAAGGAGGGGGTGGTGAAGGAGGTGGTGGTGAAGGAGGGGGTGGTGGTGAAGGGGGTGGTGGTGAAGGAGGAGGAGGTGGTGGTGGTGAAGGAGGTGGTGGTGGTGAAGGAGGGGGTGGTGAAGGAGGGGGTGGTGGGAGGGGTGGTGGTGGAGGAGGTGGTGGTGGTGGTGAAGGAGGTGGTGGTGGTGAAGGTGGTGGTGGTGAAGGAGGTGGTGGTGGGAGGTGGTGGTGGTGAAGGAGGTGGTGGTGGTGGTGAAGGAGGTGGTGGTGGTGGTGAAGGAGGTGGTGGTGAAGGAGGTGGTGGTGGTGGTGAAGGAGGGGGTGGTGGTGAAGGAGGTGGTGGTGAAGGAGGGGGTGGTGGTGAAGGGGGTGGTGGTGAAGGAGGAGGTGGTGGTGGTGAAGGAGGTGGTGGTGAAGGAGGTGGTGGTGGTGGTGGTGAAGGAGGTGGTGGTGGTGGTGAAGGAGGTGGTGGTGGTGAAGGAGGTGGTGGTGGTGGTGAAGGAGGTGGTGGTGGTGGTGAAGGAGGTGGTGGTGGTGGTGAAGGAGGTGGTGGTGGTGAAGGAGGTGGTGGTGGTGGTGAAGGAGGTGGTGGTGGTGGTGAAGGAGGTGGTGAAGGAGGTGGTGGTGGTGGTGGTGGTGAAGGAGGTGGTGGTGGTGGTGAAGGAGGTGGTGGTGGTGGTGAAGGAGGTGGTGGTGGTGGTGAAGGAGGTGGTGGTGGTGGTGAAGGAGGTGGTGGTGAAGGAGGTGGTGGTGGTGGTGAAGGAGGTGGTGGTGGTGGTGGTGAAGGAGGTGGTGGTGGTGGTGAAGGAGGTGGTGGTGGTGGTGAAGGAGGTGGTGGTGGTGGTGGTGAAGGAGGTGGTGGTGGTGAAGGAGGTGGTGGTGGTGGTGGTGAAGGAGGTGGTGGTGGCGGTGAAGGAGGTGGTGGTGGCGGTGAAGGAGGTGGTAGTGGTGGTGAAGGTGGTGGTGGTGGCGGTGGTGAAGGAGGTGGTGGTGGCGGTGAAGGAGGTGGTGGTGGCGGTGAAGGAAGTGGTAGTGGTGGTGAAGGTGGTGGTGGTGGTGGTGGTGAAGGAGGTGGTGGTGGTGGTGAAGGAGGTGGTGGTGGTGGTGGTGGTGGTGAAGGAGGTGGTGGTGGTGGTGGTGGTGGTGAAGGAGGTGGTAGTGGTGGTGAAGGTGGTGGTGGTGGTGGTGGTGGTGAAGGAGGTGGTGGTGTTGGTGGTGGTGAAGGAGGTGGTGGTGGTGGTGGTGAAGGAGGTGAAGGAGGTGGTGGTGGTGAAGGAGGTGGGTGGTGGTGTTGGTGGTGGTGAAGGAGGTGATGGTGGTGGTGGTGGTGAAGGAGGTGGTGGTGTTGGTGAAGGAGGTGATGGTGGTGGTGGTGGTGGTGGTGAAGGAGGTGGTGGTGTTGGTGAAGGAGGTGATGGTGGTGGTGGTGAAGGAGGTGGTGGTGGTGGTGAAGGAGGAGGGTGGTGGTGGTGGTGAAGGAGGTGATGGTGGTGGTGGTGAAGGAGGAGGTGGTGGTGGTGGTGAAGGAGGTGGTGGTGGTGGTGGTGGTGAAGGAGGAGGTGGTGGTGGTGAAGGAGGTGGTGGTGGTGAAGGAGGTGGTGGTGGTGAAGGAGGAGGTGGTGGTGGTGAAGGAGGTGGTGGTGGTGAAGGAGGTGGTGGTGGTGAAGGAGGTGGTGGTGGTGAAGGAGGTGGTGGTGGTGGTGAAGGAGGGAGGTGGTGGTGAAGGAGGTGGTGGTGGTGAAGGAGGTGGTGGTGGTGGTGAGGAGGTGGTGGTGGTGGTGAAGGTGGTGGTGAGGAGGTGGTGGTGGTGAAGGAGGTGGTGGTGGTGAAGGAGGTGGTGGTGGTGGTGAAGGAGGTGGTGGTGGTGGTGAAGGAGGTGGTGGTGAAGGAGGTGGTGGTGAAGGAGGTGGTGGTGTGGAGGAGGTGGTGGTGGTGAAGGAGGTGGTGGTGGTGAAGGAGGTGGTGGTGAAGGAGGTGGTGGTGGTGGTGGTGGTGAAGGAGGTGGTGGTGAAGGAGGTGGTGGTGGTGGTGAAGGAGGTGGTGGTGAAGGAGGTGGTGGTGGTGGTGAAGGAGGTGGTGGTGAAGGTGGTGGTGATGAAAGAGGATGTGGTGGTGGTGGTGAAGGAGGTGGTGGTGAAGGAGGTGGTGGTGGTGGTGAAGGAGGTGGTGGTGAAGGAGGTGGTGGTGGTGGTGAAGGAGGTGGTGGTGAAGGAGGTGGTGGTGAAGGAGGTGGTGGTGAAGGAGGTGGTGGTGAAGGAGGTGGTGGTGGTGAAGGAGGTTGTGGTGGTGGTGGTGAAGGAGATCGGGTGGTGAAGGTGGTGGTGGTGGTGAAGGAGATCGGGTGGTGAAGGAGGTGGTGGTGATGAAGGAGGAGGCGGTGGTAGTGGTGAAAGAGGTGGTAGTGAAGGAGGTTGTGGTGGTGGAAGGAGGTGGTGGTGGTGAAGGAGGTTGTAGAGGAGGTGGTGGTGGTGAAGGAGGTGGTGGTGGTGAAGGAGGTTGTGGTGGTGGAGGTGAAGGTGGTGAAGGAGGTGGTGGTGGTGAAGGAGGTTGTAGAGGAGGTGGTGGTGGTGAAGGAGGTTGTAGAGGAGGTGGTGAAGGAGGTTGTGGTGGAGGTGAAGGAGGTTGTGGTGGAGGTGAAGGAGGTGGTGGTGGCGGTGTAGGTAGTTGTGGTGAAGGAGGTGGTGGTGGCGAAGGAGGTAGTGGAGGAGTAGGTAGTGGAGGAAGAGGTAGTGGAGGAAGAGTTAGGGGAGGAAGAGGTAGTGGGGGAGGAGGTAGTGGAGGAGGAGGTAGTGGAGGAGGAGGTAGTGGAGGAGGAGGAGTTCCTAGCCTGTGATAATGACAATAACATTTAAATGTGTTTTAATATTGCCTCGTCAGTACGATGCTAAGTTAAGATATCTAATTAAGGTATTGTCTCTGGTGTAATGTTGACGCCATTCTTATCGTTAACCGCAAATGAACCAGTTAAGAAAGGTCTTGCGTCAACTCATACGACCCGCTAAGACTGGTGACCCGTATCCGGTATAAGCTGTTCCTTTAGTCGGGTCACAGAGGGACTTAAGGCCCAGGTAGACCCTCTCAGTGACGCTCAGCCCAGCCTCACTAACAGGATTACCTGACGAAGAACTGTTTGTCCGAGTCGCTCCTCACCATACATGGTCCTGGTGTGGCTCTCTCAGACACGGGGCGAGGAGAGGGGAAGGGGGTGAGGGAGGAGGGGAGGGAGGGAAGGAAGGAAGGGAGGGAGGTGAGGGAATGAGGTGAGGGAGGCGGGGAGGGAAGAAGGAGAGGAAGTAAGGGACTCAAGAGGGAGATGGGTAGGGAGAAGGAAGTCAAGGAGAGGACGTAGGAGAGGAAGGGGAGATGGAGAAATAGTGAAGAGGTTAGGTTAGGTTATCAAAAACAAGAATAAAAAGATTCCGAAAACAAATATTTCAAATAACAAATCCGAGAAAGAAAAGTAAAGAGTGTAGAAAATGACTGAGACTCACAGCAACATACTGGCCACACTCCCTCACAACACATACTGGCCACACTCCCTCACAACACATACTGGCCACACTCCTCACAACACATACTGGCCACACTCCCTCACAACACATGCTGGCCACACTCCCTCACAACACATGCTGGACACACTCCCTCACAACACATGCTGGCCACACTCCCTCACAACACATGCTGGCCACACTCCCTCACAACACATGCTGGCCACACTCCCTCACAACACATACTGGCCACACTCCCTCACAACACATACTGGCCACACTCCCTCACAACACATACTGGCCACACTCCCTCACAACACATACTGGCCACACTCCCTCACAACACATACTGGCCACACTCCCTCACAACACATACGGGCCACACTCCCTCAACACATACTGGCCACACTCCCTCACAACACATACGGGCCACACTCCCTCACAACACATACGGGCCACACTCCCTCACAACACATACGGGCCACACTCCCTCATAACACATACGGGCCACACTCCCTCATAACACATACGGGCCACACTCCCTCATAACACATACTGGCCACACTCCCTCACAACACATACGGGCCACACTCCCTCATAACACATACTGGCCACACTCCCTCACAACACATACTGGCCACACTCCCTCACAACACATACGGGCCACACACCCTCACAACACATACTGGCCACACACCCTCACAACACATACTGGCCACACTCCCTCACAACACATACTGGCCACACTCCCTCACAACACATACTGGCCACACTCCCTCACAACACATACTGGCCACACTCCCTCATAACACATACTGGCCACACTCCCTCATAACACATACTGGCCACACTCCCTCACAACACATACTGGCCACACTCCCTAACAATATATACTGGATACACTCCCTCATAACACATGCTGGCCACACTCCCTCACAACACATACTGGCCACACTCCCTCACAACACATACTGGCCACACTCCCTCACAACACATACTGGCCACACTCCCTCACAACACATACTGGCCACACTCCCTCACAACACATACTGGCCACACACCCTCACAACACATACTGGCCACACACCCTCACAACACATACTGGCCACACTCCCTCACAACACATACTGGCCACACTCCCTCACAACACATACTGGCCACACTCCCTCACAACACATACTGGCCACACTCCCTCACAACACATACTGGCCACACTCCCTCACAACACATACTGGCCACACTCCCTCACAACACATACGGGCCACACTCCCTCACAACACATACGGGCCACACTCCCTCACAACACATACGGGCCACACTCCCTCACAACACATACGGGCCACACTCCCTCACAACACATACGGGCCACACTCCCTCATAACACATACGGGCCACACTCCCTCATAACATACGGGCCACACTCCCTCATAACACATACTGGCCACACTCCCTCATAACACATACTGGCCACACTCCCTCACAACACATACTGGCCACACACCCTCACAACACATACTGGCCACACTCCCTCATAGCACATAATGGCCACACACCCTCACAACACGTACTGGCCACACTCCCTCACAACACGTACTGGCCACACTCCCTCACAACACGTACTGGACACACTCCCTCACAACACGTACTGGACACACTCCCTCACAACACGTACTGGACACACTCCCTCACAACACATACTGGACACACTCCCTCACAACACATACTGGACACACTCCCTCACAACACATACTGGACACACTCCCTCACAACACGTACTGGCCACACTCCCTCACAACACGTACTGGCCACACTCCCTCACAACACGTACTGGACACACTCCCTCACAACACTACTGGACACACTCCCTCACAACACGTACTGGCCACACTCCCTCACAACACGTACTGGACACACTCCCTCACAACACGTACTGGACACACTCCCTCACAACACGTACTGGACACACTCCCTCACAACACGTACTGGACACACTCCCTCACAACACGTACTGGCCACACTCCCTCACAACACGTACTGGACACACTCCCTCACAACACGTACTGGCCACACTCCCTCACAACACGTACTGGACACACTCCCTCAACACCTACTGGACACACTCCCTCAACACCTACTGGACACACTCCCTCAACACCTACTGGACACACTCCCTCAACCTACTGGACACACTCCCTCAACACCTACTGGACACACTCCCTCACAACACATACTGGACACACTCCCTCACAACACATACTGGACACACTCCCTCACAACACGTACTGGACACACTCCCTCACAACACGTACTGGCCACACTCCCTCACAACACATACTGGCCACACTCCCTCACAACACATACTGGCCACACTCCCTCACAACACATACTGGCCACACTCCCTCACAACACATACTGGCCACACTCCTCACAACACATACTGGCCACACTCCCTCACAACACATACTGGCCACACTCCCTCACAACACATACTGGCCACACTCCCTCACAACACATACTGGCCACACTCCCTCACAACACATACTGGCCACACTCCCTCACAACACATACTGGCCACACTCCCTCACAACACATACTGGCCACACTCCCTCACAACACATACTGGCCACACTCCCTCACAACACATACTGGCCACACTCCCTCACAACACATACTGGCCACACTCCCTCACAACACATACTGGCCACACTCCCTCACAACACATACTGGCCACACTCCCTCACAACACATACTGGCCACACTCCCTCACAACACATACTGGCCACACTCCCTCACAACACATACTGGCCACACTCCCTCACAACACATACTGGCCACACTCCCTCACAACACATACTGGCCACACTCCCTCACAACACATACTGGCCACACTCCCTCACAACACATACTGGCCACACTCCCTCACAACACATACTGGCCACACTCCCTCACAACACATACTGGCCACACTCCCTCACAACACATACTGGCCACACTCCCTCACAACACATACTGGCCACACTCCCTCACAACACATACTGGCCACACTCCCTCACAACACATACTGGCCACACTCCCTCACAACACATACTGGCCACACTCCCTCACAACACATACTGGCCACACTCCCTCACAACACATACTGGCCACACTCCCTCACAACACATACTGGCCACACTCCCTCACAACACATACTGGCCACACTCCCTCACAACACATACTGGCCACACTCCCTCACAACACATACTGGCCACACTCCCTCACAACACATACTGGCCACACTCCCTCACAACACATACTGGCCACACTCCCTCACAACACATACTGGCCACACTCCCTCACAACACATACTGGCCACACTCCCTCACAACACATACTGGCCACACTCCCTCACAACACATACTGGCCACACTCCCTCACAACACATACTGGCCACACTCCCTCACAACACATACTGGCCACACTCCCTCACAACACATACTGGCCACACTCCCTCACAACACATACTGGCCACACTCCCTCACAACACATACTGGCCACACTCCCTCACAACACATACTGGCCACACTCCCTCACAACACATACTGGCCACACTCCCTCACAACACATACTGGCCACACTCCCTCACAACACATACTGGCCACACTCCCTCACAACACATACTGGCCACACTCCCTCACAACACATACTGGCCACACTCCCTCACAACACATACTGGCCACACTCCCTCACAACACATACTGGCCACACTCCCTCACAACACATACTGGCCACACTCCCTCACAACACATACTGGCCACACTCCCTCACAACACATACTGGCCACACTCCCTCACAACACATACTGGCCACACTCCCTCACAACACATACTGGCCACACTCCCTCACAACACATACTGGCCACACTCCCTCACAACACATACTGGCCACACTCCCTCACAACACATACTGGCCACACTCCCTCACAACACATACTGGCCACACTCCCTCACAACACATACTGGCCACACTCCCTCACAACACATACTGGCCACACTCCCTCACAACACATACTGGCCACACTCCCTCACAACACATACTGGCCACACTCCCTCACAACACATACTGGCCACACTCCCTCACAACACATACTGGCCACACTCCCTCACAACACATACTGGCCACACTCCCTCACAACACATACTGGCCACACTCCCTCACAACACATACTGGCCACACTCCCTCACAACACATACTGGCCACACTCCCTCACAACACATACTGGCCACACTCCCTCACAACACATACTGGCCACACTCCCTCACAACACATACTGGCCACACTCCCTCACAACACATACTGGCCACACTCCCTCACAACACATACTGGCCACACTCCCTCACAACACATACTGGCCACACTCCCTCACAACACATACTGGCCACACTCCCTCACAACACATACTGGCCACACTCCCTCACAACACATACTGGACACACTCCCTCACAACACATACTGGACACACTCCCTCACAACACATACTGGACACACTCCCTCACAACACATACTGGACACACTCCCTCACAACACATACTGGCCACACTCCCTCACAACACATACTGGACACACTCCCTCACAACACATACTGGCCCTCACAACACATACTGGCCACACTCCCTCACAACACATACTGGCCACACTCCCTCACAACACATACTGGACACACTCCCTCACAACACATACTGGACACACTCCCTCACAACACATACTGGCCACACTCCCTCACAACACATACTGGCCACACTCCCTCACAACACATACTGGCCACACTCCCTCACAACACATACTGGCCACACTCCCTCATAACACATACTGGCCACACTCCCTCACAACACATACTGGACACACTCCCTAACAACACATACTAGCCACACTCCCTCACAACACATACTGGCCATACTCCCTCGTAACACATACTGGCCACACTCCTTCACAACACATACTGGCCACACTCCTTCACAACACATACTGGCCACACTCCCTCACAACACATACTGGCCACACTCCCTCACAACACATACTGGCCACACTCCCTCACAACACATACTGGCCACACTCCCTCACAACACATACTGGCCACACTCCCTCACAACACATACTGGCCACACTCCCTCACAACACATACTGGCCACACTCCCTCATAACACCTACTGGACACACTCCCTAACAACACATACTGGCCACACTCCCTCACAACACATACTGGACACACTTCCTCATAACACATACTGGCCCTCACAACACATACTGGCCACACTCCCTCACAACACATACTGGACACACTCCCTCATAACACATACTGGCCCTCACAACACATACTGGCCACACTTCCTCACCTAAGGATTTGTTACCCCAAACATATTTCACCTGAAGATTAAACACCCTGGCGTTACTTAAAGAGGGATAGGTTAGGTTAGCACTAGGTTAGCGTTAGGTTAGGTTAGCATTAGGTTAGGTTAGGTGGTTAATATTAAGGTGAAATAAACTTCAGGTGATCCAATAAAAAATACAACATCTGATCTTCGTTAATATTTCCCGTAAAGAAAATATACAATAACGCGTCTCCTCACCTCAACCTTTTGGTGATAAACCCACATTTTGGTCATTTTTTTTAGTGACGCAAACATCTGACCAACAAGACGGAAATCTGACCCACAAGACGGAATGCAAAATCTGGATTCGATCTCTATCAACATCTGACACATCCCCTTCAAATCCACTCTTTAGGTGATAAACGGATTTTTTTTTCTTCAGACGCAAAATTGTGACCCCATGATGATGGTTAGTGTTATGCCTTACCTGCACTGATGGTAGGTGACGGAGTGAGGTGGTGAGGGGAGGGGACGAAGGGGAGAGGGAGTCGTGGGCAGGTTGGTGGTGGTCAAGCAATACTGTGTGGGAAGAGTGCTGGTACGAATCCTGTGAGTGAGTGAGTGAGTGAGTCCGTCCGTTAGCAGTACAGAGAGAGAGAGAGAGAGAGAGAGAGAGAGAGAGAATCATCTTGGTCACCCCACATCACTTTCCCTTCTCCTTGATGCTGCTAAACTTGAGGTAACAGCAGCAGCCAAAAATTATTACGAAAACTTGGCAGTGAAATCCCCCCCTCCCCACAAGCCTAGCAAAAAAACACGTGTACGCGGGTAGTTCCTTCCTCCTTCTCTCCTACCACTTTTACTGCCTCTCTTTTTCCTACTTCTCTCTCTTCCTACCTCCCTCCCTCCCTCCCTATTTCTCTCCCATCCTCCTTCTCCCTCCCTCTCCTCAACCCCCCCGTCCCTCCTCGCCTCGACCAGCTGTTAGCCTGGGGGTTGGGGGGAAGGGGCGGGGTTAGGGCATGAGTCATAGGGAGAAAAAAATATAGGAAGTAAAGTCTTATGAGAGAGAGAGAGAGAGAGAGAGAGAGAGAGAGAGAGAGAGAGAGCACACCCTCTCGTCCACTGTCCATCACAGATTAATATATCAACAAACACATTCGGACAAACGAGCTAAACATCCAAACAAAACAAACACATGAAGAGTTATATATAAACAAGTCATATAAACAAACACATGAGGACTTATATATAAACAAGTCGTACAAACAAACTCAAACAACTTTATAAACAATCACCAGAAACTTGTGTCAATTACAAACAACCTCACTAGTGGTGGTTCTAATAATGTCTATACCGGTACCCTTATCATGCCTCCCTACCATGTCTCCCTACTATGTCCTCCACTATGTCCACCACTATGTCTCCCTACCATGTCCTCCACTATGTCTCCCTACCATGTCTCCCTACCATGTCTCCCTACTATGTCTCCCTACCATGTCTCCCTACCATGTCCTCCACTATGTCTCCCTACTATGTCTCCCTACCATGTCTCCCTACTATGTCTCCCTACTATGTCTCCCTACTATGTCCTCCACTATGTCTCCCTACCATGTCCTCCACTATGTCTCCCTACTATGTCCTCCACTATGTCTCCCTACTATGTCCTCCACTATGTCTCCACTATGTCTCCCTACTATGTCCTCCACTATGTCTCCCTACTATGTCCTCCACTATGTCTCCACTATGTCTCCCTACTATGTCATGAACAAAATGTGAATCAAAACTGAAAATAAAACCATTTTTGACAGAGTAGCCGACTTGGTGGTCACTGTTGTGCCTAAATTTGACTGTCTTAACTCGAAAAGTGCCCGGCCAGCCAAACACGAAAGCAAGATGGAAAACAGATAACACATCCAACTAACAAACAAACAAACAAACGGAGCAACTAAAGTACCTCTCTCTCTCACGTGGGGAAGGAGTTGTGCCATACAGTCTCCAGGTAGCCTCACACAGAGATACAAGTGTCCCCATGTCTCCAGCACTCCAACATGACTCTGATGACCACTACCCGAGCCTTAAAAAGAGGTCAAAGTCAGCGAGGGTGACAGTGGTTCCGCCACCACCACCTCCACACTCCTCCCAGCAGCGCCCTCGGGTGAGCGCAGGTGACGTCAGGAGCACCTGTTTGACTGACTCACCACCTCCAAGTTCCACGCTTTTCCAGCTGTTTTGATCATAAGTGCCCAGTGTAAGGTCGACGCCTGAAGGAGGTCAAAGCCAGTTGGGTCACTGTGAGTCACGCCACCACCGCCAGCGGTGACCGCATGTGACCCAAGATGACCTTCGCTGCACCTGTTAAACTGGCTTACAATCCTCAACAATTTACACCTGTTTAAAAACACATGTTCATCATAACGTCAAAGCCGGTGAGGTCAACATGAGTCTACATCAGCCACGGGTGACACAAGCGACCGGCTGGACTGACTCACCACCAAGCTTTTCCACGTTTAGATTATACATGGTAATCAAGGAGGTCAAAGCCAATAGGTCAATGTGAGTCCCGCCCACCTCCCCTACCTCTCCCAGCGGTGACCCCAGGCGACCCAAGATGACCTCACGACACAACTGGTGGCCTAACCCCCTCCCTCCCCTCTCCCTCCAACAGCTGGCTACAAGCTAATCCTCTCTCTCTCTCTCTCTCTCTCTCTCTCTCGTCTTGGAAATTTGGTGAAAGTTACCTTCGTCCCGCACGAAATCAAGTGTATACCTGCACCATCCTCTGATTACCTGCGCGAACCTGGGATACTGGCTCACCGCCGAGACAGAAAAAAACAACAATTATTTCAACTGTGATTCAAAGTCTGTACAATTAAGTGTACTTTCCGGGGTCAAGGTCGTAAATAATAATTAATGGTATACAACCTTTCCATAGTTGTCCGTACTAATTATTTGTATTTCCCTAGGTGTAAATAGTACTAATTAAGTGTACTTCCCAAGGTCTTAAGTGCAAATTAGATGTACAGTCACCCAAAAAAGTCCTGTTGCGAACCATGAACCCCGGGATTCAGACTCTTGAATCCGAAGGACTTATGGACAGAATAATGTATCAGTGTCTACTGCTTCGGGTTCACGAGTCTGAATCGTGGTTCGCGACAGGACTTTTTTGGGTGACTGTACTTTCCAAATTGTAAGTAATAATTAGATGTACTCTACTTCCCAGGAAAGATCGTTATTGACACTGCCAACGTATTATTATGGCCTTACAACCACCTCGCCACCGACACTTCCAATCCTAAGAAGTACACTTATGACAACTGTTACTTACAATTCTGGGAAGTACTTTACGAAGAACGATGTAATTTCTACTTACTATATTAGGAGAGTACACTTGCGTCAACCTTGGGCAAGACCGAACACACGTAACTGCTACATTTTGGGAAGTACATGAACGTAATCGGTACTTACTATAGAGGAAAGTACACGTCTGAAACTAGAAAGTATATCCTTGGGCGTTCAAGCTTTACGAGGTCAGTACTGGGAAATCCACAGCAGTAATTTCACTGCTCACAGCCTTGGATATTACATGAAAGTATTAAGCACTTTCAAGGCAATAATATACACAACCTTGGGAAGTGCATTAAAGTATTTCCTTTAATTACACCAGATAAGCCCGCCTGACACTTCCCAACCTCCAGTACACGGGGTGCGACTCCTCCCTCCCTCATCTTTCACTTCCCTCCCTCACAACGAATTTTCCTGTTATTTTAGGAGTTAATTTCCGGAATTACTGTACTCTCTCTCTCTCTCTCTCTCTCTCTCTCTCTCTCTCTCTGCTTAGCTTTAATTACGTGAAGATAAGGTAGAGATTAGGAGTAGAAAGGCCAAAAAAGGTGTAAATTAACCAGTACAGGTGTAAATGGACCAACACAGGTGTAAATGGACCAACACAGATGTAGATGGACCAACACAGGTGTAATTGGACCAACACAGGTGTAATTGGACCAACACAGGTGTAAATGGACCAACACAGGTGTAAATGGACCAACACAGGTGTAAATGGACCAACACAGGTGTAGATGGACCAACACAGATGTAGATGGATCAACACAGGTGTAGATGGACCAACACAGATGTAGATGGACCAACACAGATGTAGATGGATCAACACAGGTGTAAATGGACCAACACAGGTGTAAATGGACCAACACAGGTGTAGATGGACCAACACAGGTGTAGATGGACCAACACAGGTGTAGATGGACCAACACAAGTGTAGATGGACCAACACAGGTGTAGATGGACCAACACAGGTGTAAATGGACCAACACAGGTGTAGATGGACCAACACAGGTGTAGATGGACCAACTCAGGTGTAGATGGATCAACACAGGTGTAAATGGACCAACACAGATGTAGATGGACAAACACATGTGTAGATGAACCAACATAGGTGTAGATGGACCAACACAGGTGTAGATGGACCAACACAGGTGTAGATGGACCAACACAGGTGTAGATGGACCAACACAGGTGTAGATGGACCAACACAGGTGTAGATGGACCAACACAGGTGTAGATGGACCAACACAGGTGCAGATGGACCAACACAGGTGCAGATGGACCAACACAGGTGTAGATGGACCAACATAGGTGTAGATGGATCAAACGCAGCATCAAGAAAGACCAGAACATCTAAATATACATGTGAGGGGCGACGCCATCCAGAAGAGAAGTGAGCAGATGATTTAAGTGTGAGTACAGCAAACACGTGGACGGGTAAGGCGTGATAAATGCTAATCTTATGCTAATAGTAGAGTTATTATCAAACATCACTTCCCTTACACCACCACGACTGTCACCCCCAACGCCACCACAACTGTCACCCCCAACGCCACCACGACTGTCACCTCCAACACCACCACGACTGTCACCCCCAACACCACCACGACTGACATCACCACGACTGACATCACCACGACTGTCACCCCCCAACACCACCACGACTGTCACCCCCCAACACCACCACGACTGTCACCCCCAACACCACCACGACTGTCACCGCCAACACCACCACGACTGTCACCGCCAACACCACCACGACTGTCACCGCCAACACCACCACGACTGTCACCGCCAACACCACCACGACTGTCACCGCCAACACCACCACGACTGTCACCGCCAACACCACCACGACTGTCACCCCAACACCACCACGACTGTCACCCCCAACACCACCACGACTGTCACCCCCAACACCACCACGACTGACACCACCACGACTGTCACCCCCCAACGCCACCACGACTGTCACCCCCAACGCCACCACGACTGTCACCCCCAACGCCACCACGACTGTCCCCCCCCCAACACCACCACGACTGTCACCCCCAGCACCACCACGACTGTCACCCCCAGCACCACCACGACTGTCACCCCCAACACCACCACGACTGTCACCCCCCAACACCACCACGACTGTCACCCCCCAACACCACCACGACTGTCACCCCCAACACCACCACTACTGTCACCCCCAACACCACCACGACTGTCACCCCCAACACCACCACGACTGTCACCCCCAACACCACCACGACTGTCACCCCCAACACCACCACGACTGTCACCCCCAACACCACCACGACTGTCACCCCAACACCACCACGACTGTCACCCCCAACACCACCACGACTGTCACCCCCAACACCACCACGACTGTCACCCCCAACACCACCACGACTGTCACCCCCAACACCACCACGACTGTCACCCCCAACACCACCACGTCTGTCTCCCCCAACACCACCACGACTGTCACCCCCAACATCACCACGTCTGTCACCCCTAACATCACCACGTCTGTCTCCCCCAACACCACCACAACTGTCACCCCCAACATCACCACGTCTGTCTCCCCCAACACCACCACGACTGTCACCCCCAACATCACCACGTCTGTCACCCCCAACACCACCACGACTGTCACCCCCCAACACCACCACGACTGTCACCCCCCAACACCACCACGACTGTCACCCCCAACACACACACAACCCCCAACACCACCACGACTGTCACCCCCAACACCACCACGACTGTCACCCCCAACACACACACAACCCCCAACACCACGACGACTGTCACCCCCAACACCACCACGTCAGTCACCCCAATACACACAACCCCCAACACCACCACAACTGTCACCCCCAAGTCCACCACAACTGTCACCCCCAACACACACATAACCCCCAACACCACCACGACTGTCCTCCCCTACACCACTACAGCTGATCCCCTCCACTCTACTAAGTCAACTATGCCACATTTCTCTTCCCTCACAAGTCGCGCTAAGACATGTTGAGCGTCGACGAGTATTATGACTCTGAACCTCCTCTTGGGTCTCATGTTTACACTGTGGTGGTCGCTTATCATCCCAAACTGAGGAGAGAAAACCTCATTTACGTGAGAGAGAGAGAGAGAGAGAGAGAGAGAGACCTGAGACAAGAGGTGAAGGTCCGACTGTTAATTCTCTTGATAATATTTGTAAGTCATTCTTGAGGTTTTTGAAGACCTTTGATACAGAGTTGGTTTGCTGTCGGAAATTTTGGGTGTAGTGTCAGGTGAAGTGTCAGACAGTGTGTGTATTGTGTCAGGCAGTGGGTGGAGTGTCAGGCAGTGGGTTGGATTGTCAGGCAGTAGGTGGATTGTCAGGCAGTGGGTGGAGTGTCAGGCAGTGGGTGGAGTGTCAGGTGAAGTACGAGTTGTATCAGGCAGTGGGTGTAGTGTTACGTGTTGTGTCAGCAGTGTCAGACTGTGGGTGTAGTGGTAGGCAATGGGTATAGCATCAGACAGTGGGTGTATGGTGTCAGGCAGTGGGAGTATGGTGTCAGGCAGTGGGTGTATGGTGTCAGACAGTGGGAATAGTGTTAGGTGTAGTGGCAACCTGTGGTGTAATGGTCAGCATGCTCGCCTCGCAAGCGAGCGAACCCGGGTTCGACCCCGGGCAGGGTGAAACTATGGGCAAGTTTCTTTACGCCGTTTGCCTCTGTCTACCCAGCAGTAATTGGGAACCTGGATGTTAATCGATTTGCGGATCGTGTTCCGGGGTAATGGTTAGCCAGTGCAGTTGGTGAGTTGTCCGGTCTTCTCGGACTATTCCTTGACACTGGGTCATGCAACTTGTTAACTCAGGGCGTGGTTGTTGTGTTGGCAACAGCTTCTAAAAATTCACGCCTAGGCGGCCCTTGGGCCGGTCATCCTCGTTACACGAGGGGCAACCATTATTATTATTATTATTATTATTATCCGTAGTGTCAGGCAGTGGGCGGAGTGTGAGGCAGGCAGTGGGCGGAGTGCGAGGCAGGCAGTGGGCGGAGTGTGAGGCAGGCAGTGGGCGGAGTGTGAGGCAGGCAGTGGGCGGAGTGTCAGGCAGGCAGTGGGTGGAGTGTCAGGTGTAGCGTCAGGCAGAGGGTGTAGTGTGAGGCAGGCAGTGGGCGGAGTGTCAGGCAGGCAGTGGGTGGAGTGTGAGGCAGGCAGTGGGCGGAGTGTCAGGCAGGCAGTGGGCGGAGTGTGAGGCAGGCAGTGGGCGGAGTGTGAGGCAGGCAGTGGGTGGAGTGTGAGGCAGGCAGTGGGCGGAGTGTCAGGTGTAGCGTCAGGTGTTAGCGCCAGCCAGTGGGTGTAGTGTTAGGTGTAGTATCAGTAGTGTCAAGCAGTAGATGGAGTGTCAGGCAGGCAGTGGGTGGAGTGTGAGGCAGGCAGTGGGTGGAGTGTGAGGCAGGCAGTGGGCGGAGTGTGAGGCAGGCAGTGGGCGGAGTGTCAGGCAGGCAGTGGGTGGAGTGTCAGGCAGGCAGTGGGTGGAGTGTCAGGTGTAGCGTCAGGTGTTAGCGCCAGCCAGTGGGTGTTAAAGTGGAGAGTCAAATATCAGTGGAGGAGGATGGCGGCCACTCCACCACTATCGCTAGAAAGTGAAGCTGCGTCTCCACCCTCACCTCCCACACGACCCCCACCTCCCACACGACCCCCACCTCCCACGCGACCCACACCTCCCACGCGACCCACCCCCTCCCACGCGACCCCCGCCTCCCACGCGACCCCCGCCTCCCCCACGACCCCCGCCTCCCCCACGACCCCCACGACCCCCATCTCCCTTACACACACATCTGTACGACAATCTAGTAACGTAACCACTGCCAACGTCAGATGTTAACAGCGTGATACCGGAACATTAACGTCTTGGAGGATACCTAACCTAACCTAACCTTAACCAGCCGACATAGTAACGTTAACCATTCGTTCCCCTTTAACCCAGAGCAAAGGTTGTCTCTGAGAGCACCATCTCGCTACGGTGTCATCTCACACGACACAGCGGGGCGAACTGTGTCAAGCTGTGTGTGCCTGTTTGTGGTAAGCAGTGTGTTCTCTCCCCCCCCCCCCCCCACCCCCCCCCACCCCCTACATCACAAGTACCCTGGACATCAAAGCCTTAAAAAAAAAGCTAAACTTTCTACACTGTCAGAAGAGTCGACCTCAAGTGACATACAAGAGAGTTTATAGAAATGAGTTGGCAATGTTTATGTTGCTGAATGACAGGTGCTGACGTCTTGGTGGGGTTGACAGTCTGGTTGGGGGCTGGCAAAGACTGGAGATGCCATCTTAATGGAACAGACAGACAGACAGACAGACAGACAGAAGGTGATGTCTGTGTCACCGAGACAGACCGTCCATTACCACACCGTATTAGGAAAAGGTGAGCTTTACCAGTGAGGTACAACCCCTGTCTGTCCTGCAGTTACCACACCCTCCTGCTGTTACCACACCCCCCTGCTGTCCTGCTGTTACCACGCCCTCCTGCTGTCCTGCTGTTACCATGCCCTCTTGCTGTCCTGCTGTTACCACACCCCCCCTGCTGTCCTGCTGTTACCACGCCCTCCTGCTGTCCTGCTACCCCCACACCCTCCTGCTGTCCCCACATCCTCATGCTGTCCTGCTGTTAGCACGCCCTCCTGCTGTCCTGCTGTTCCCATGGCCCCTGCTGTCCCCACACCCTCCTGCTGTCCCCACACCCTCCTGCTGTCCCCACACCCTCCTGCTGTTCCCACACCCTCCTGCTGTCCCCACATCCTCCTGCTGTCCTGCTGTTAGCACGCCCTCCTGCTGTCCTGCTGTTCCCATGGCCCCTGCTGTCCCCTGCCGTCCCCACACCCTCCTGCTGTCCCCACACCCTCCTGCTGTCCCCACGCCCTCCTGCTGTCTTGCTGTTACCACGCCCTCCTGCTGTCTTGCTGTTACCACGCCCTCCTGCTGTCCTCACATCCTCCTGCTGTCCCCACATCCACCTGCTGTCCCCACACCCTCCTGCTGTCTTGCTGTTACCACGCCCTCCTGCTGTCTCCACACCCTCCTGCTGTCCCCACACCCTCCTGCTGTCCCCACACACCTCCTGATTGTCCTCACACCCTCCTGCTGTCCCCACACACCTCCTGATTGTCCCCACACACCTCCTGCTGTCCCCACACCCTCCTGTTGTCTTGCTGTTACCACGCCCTCCTGCTGTTCCCACACCCTCCTGCTGTCCCCACACCCCTCCTGATTGTCCCCACACCCCTCCTGCTATCCCCACACCCTCCTGCTATCCCCACACCCTCCTGCTATCCCCACGCCCTCCTGGCTGTCCCCACGCCCTCCTGGCTGTCCCGAAGCCCTCCTGGCTGTCCCGAAGCCCTCCTGGCTGTCCCCACGCCCTCCTGGCTGTCCCCACGCCCTCCTGGCTGTCCCCACGCCCTCCTGCTGTTCCCACGCCCTCCTGGCTGTTCCCACGCCCTCCTGGCTGTCCCCACGCCCTCCTGGCTGTCCCCACACCCTCCTGGCTGTCCCCACACCCTCCTGGCTGTCCCCACACCCTCCTGGCTGTCCCCACACCCTCCTGCTGTCCCCACACCCTCCTGGCTGTCCCCACGCCCTCCTGCTGTCCCCACGCCCTCCTGCTGTCCCCACACCCTCCTGCTGTCCCCACACCCAATAAACCACAGTTAACAATGATAAACACGACCCATCCCTTGTACTCTACTGTAGAGAGGAACATTACAATACTGACTAACAACAAGTACAATGTATTAATAGTAGAAAAACCCATAACTTATTGTGAACAGTCAATCAGGTAGTTAGTGAGAGAAATTTCCAGGCACCCAGTCAACAGTTTGGTGGTCGTGGGCGTAAGGCAGGGTGCGTGATACACAGGAGTGGGTGGAGAAGCCCTGAGGTAGAGAGAGAGAGAGAGAGAGAAGTGGAGGTAGGAAAGGAGAGAGAGGTAGGTGGAGTAACTAACGGTAGGGAAGGGTTAGAGGCGTACCACCATCAACCACTCTGTCAGCTTGACCTGCCAGAGTAGACGACGTGGCCTCAGCTCTCCGTCAGGAAGGAAAGGTGACGTCACTAACACACAAGGTATCGCCTCCGTCATCTTCTAGAATCTTGCTTCATTGTGCTCGCTCTCGCTCTCCTCTCTCTCTCTCTCTCTCTCTCTCTCTCTCTCTCTCTCTCTCCTAAGTTATATCCATCATCAGCGTGATCTTTTAAGTGCAGGTCAACAAACAAACACACGAACGCATGCACGCATACACACGCACAAATACACACGCACGCACGCTCGCATACACACAAACACACAACCACCAAGACAAACTCTGGGCCACTCGTGAGGTAAGTCAGAAAGTATTTTACCCAACACGAGCGACAGGACGTGAAGCCTCCCAGTACCTGAGTCATGGGTCATACGTCGCCTGTGGATGTGTGGGAGGAATATGGGTGTGTGTGTGTGGGAGGAATGTGGGTGTGTGTGAGGAGTGTGTGTGTGTGTGTGTGTGTCATTCAATTGTGGCGCAGCCCCCCTCCGCTCATCCGACGGAAACTCCCTAATTATAGACGATGAAGGCCTCATTCAGCGCGGGAAAGAGCACTACCATTCACTGCTCAACCGAATCACCGATGTGGTTGTCCTGACTACCCAGCAGGTCCCTCAGCATCCAGAGCTGACCCACCTCAGCTATCCTCCATCACTGGATGAGGTACCGACTGCCATCAAACAGATAAGAAATGACAAAGCCTCAGGACCTGATGGAATCCCAGCCGAGGTGTATAAAGCAGGAGGATCTCTGCTTATCAGCTGTCACCACTCTCTCCTGGAGAATATATGGGAAAAGAAGGAAATCCCCCAAGCTCTTAATGACGCCTCCATCGTCAATTATAGGAACAAGGGACACCGGTCAGACTGTGGCAACTACCACGGGAACTCGCTACTGTCCATAGTTGGCAAGATTATCGCCCGAGTCCTCCTGAACAGACTTCTACCTGAGTAGGAAAACCCTCCCAGAATTTCAATGTGGCTTTAGACCATCACGTGGCACCACTGACATGATCTTTGCTGCCCACCAGCTAGGGGAAATAGTGCAGGGAACAGTATCGTGTCCTGTACATGGCCTTCATCGACCTAACCAAGGCCTTCGACTTGGTCAACAGGGAAGCCCTCTGGCAGACCCTCAGCCGTTTTGGCTGCTTACCAAAATCCATCGCCATTGTGAGGCAACTCCACGATGGCATGAACGGCAGTGTCCAGCACAATGGCACCCAGTCTGAGTTCTTCCCCATCCAAACGGGGGTAAAACAAGAATGTGTCCTGGCACCAACTCTTTTCCAATTTCTTGGCTGCCTTCCTTACTCATGCCAGTGCCAATTTAGCCGGCGGGGTGGACATCGAGTACCGGATGAAGAGTCTTTTCAACATAAGACAACTCCAGGCAGGAACAAAGGTGTCGGCAGCTTCCATTACTGAACTTCAGTACGCAGATGACCTCGCACTTGTCGCTGACACTGAACGCGACCTACAGGAGATCCTGAACACCTACGCAAATGCGTATTCACACTTCGGCCTTGAGATGACTATATTTAAGACGCTGATTCTCTTTCAGCCTGCCCCTGGTTCAGCCACACCTTCACAATCCATCCAGCTTAACGGTACTACCCTCTCTACTGTTACCCCACTTTCAGTATCTCTGCTCCTACCTGTCCACCACTGCAGACATCAATGAAGAGATTCAACATCAGATCAGATGTGCATCTCAAGCCTATGGGGGACTCCGTACCCGTGTCTTCAGCAGTAGGGAGCTGATATTATCTACAAAGTTGCATGTATATCGAGCAGTGGCCCTCCTCACCCTGCTATTTGGCAGCGAGACATGGGTTATATGCACAGGACCCTCAAGGCACTTCAAAACTTTCACCAACGTAGTCTACGTTCCATCCTCCGAGTTTGCTGGGAAGACAAGAGAACAAATGCCAGTATTCTTGTCGAGACCAACTGTAGGAGCATCGAGGCAACTATTATCCATGAACAACTATACTGGACTGGCTATGTTACCCGCATGGACAACAGCAGACTGCCCAAAGCAACTACTTTACAGTCACCTAATGAATAGTAAACGTAACGCTGGCAGGCAACTGAAAAGGTATATGGATAGTCTTAAGACAAATCTGAAAAAGTGCCAAATCGACCCCCTCACCTGGGAGACGATTACTCCACACCGTAACGTTTGGAGGAGCACCACACAAGGAGTCAGTACTTTTGAGTTCCCCGACTGCATAATGAGGCAGACAAGCGCGCCCCCCCCCCCCCCCCCCCCCCCCGCACTAGATGTAGCCCTCCACTCGTGCAACATATGTGAACGGCCCTTCCGGTCCCGTATCGGCCTCTTTAGTCACCTCAGAACTCACTAACCTAGGTGACATCTGTAATAACTCATATCATTGCATCATAGCTGGATGATCGTCATACTCGATTCCGAGTGACAGCAAAGTAATAGTATTAGTTGTAGTAGTGTGTGTGTGTGTGTGTGTGTGTGTGTGGGAGGAATGTCGGAGTGTGTGGGAGGATTGTGGGTGGGTGTGTGTTTCGGGGGTGAGAGCGTAATAATAATAATAATAATAATAATAATAATAATAATAATAATAATTAACGGTTTATTGAAAGAGCATGGCAGCCGGAAGGCTGAAAATATACAGTTACATAATTAAGGAATGGGTCTCTTGATTTACAAATAATATACAAGTAACATAACTGATAGAAATATGATATATAATAACTAGGTGGGGAGAAGGTTATACTACATGATATTTCAACATAGAGACAGTGCAAAAAGTAAGATTGGCTGGGAGTGAATACTCTGGTTGATTACAAGTTATTGATAATTTTACAATGGTTGGGACTGGGCAATTCTTATAGCAATCAGTTCGTGCTCGTATGTGCTGGATGCGGTTGTGGTGTCGAATAGCAAATCTCGGGCGAGGGATCTCAGGTGGTAGTAGAAGCTGGTGTCGAGGATGGTGCAGAAACTTCTCATCAAATTTGCAGATGAGGTCGTGTGTGTGTGTCCGTGTGTGAAAGAAATGTGGGTGTGTTTGAGTGTGGGAGGAATGTAGGAGTGTGTGAAAGTTATGTGGGTGTGTGTGTGTGGGTGGGTGTGGGTGGGTGGGGGGGGGGGGGCGTAAGTGTGGGTGGGTGTGGGGGGGTGGGTGGGTGGGTGTGTGTGTGTGTGTGGTTGTGTGGGGGGTGGGTGGGTGGGTGTGTGTGTGTGTGTGTGGGGGGTGTAAGTGTGGGTGTGTGCTAGGGGAACATGTGAGCACGGGGGTGGAGGAGACTACAGTGGGAGCGGATAAACAAAGTGAAAGGTTACAGGGAAGTAGTGTTAGGAATGATGACAAAACTAAATTAGACAGCGAGTTAAAACCTAAACGCGGCAAAGGGAGGACTCAGAACACGACTAACTTAAATGTCTATTACGCGAACAGTAGAAGTATGAGAAACAAAATGGATGATATTAGGGCCTTGGTATGTACCGAAAAAATTGATACAATAGCATTCACTGAAACATGGATCAACCTAGACTCACGTGAGTTACCTGTCGAATACCAAATTGCAGGTTACAAATTATTCCATACAGATAGGCAGATTAGGAAAGGAGGCATAGTAGCAATCTGTGTCAGGGATAATCTGAAGTGTGAAATAAATAAGGAAATAAAAACTGAGCGGAATACAGAAACAATTTGGATAGAATTAATCGATGGTAGGGAAAAATTAATCACAGGAGTAATATATAGACCTCCCAATCTTGATAGAGTTAATGAGCGACTTATCTGGGATGAAATGCGCAGGGCTTCCATACACAACAAAGTCTGTATAGTAGGCGACTTTAACTTTGGCCAAATAGATTGGACCGACCTTACGGGTAACTCAGAATCAGATAATTTTCTTGAAACGATCCAGGACTGTTTCCTAAGTCAACATATAACCGAACCCATCCGGGGTAATAATATACTCGATTTAGTTCTGTGGAACAGAGAAAACCTCATTAGTCATGTCGAGGTAGGGAACGAACTTGCAAACAGCGATCACAAAGAAATTAGATTCCAGTTAGATTTTCAGGGCAACCATAAGGAAAATTCCACAAAAGTCCCAGATTTCAGAAGGGCAAACTTTGAAAATTTGAAGAGGCAGTTGAGAGAAGGGGTATCATGCTTGGCGGTGAACTACTTGGACCTGACGGTTGAAACCGACCTGATAACGAGATCTGAGGTTGCAGAGTTCCACAACAATTTAAATAATGAGTTACTAAATGCACAGAGGCAGAGCATACCATACAAAAAACTCAGATCAAACAACAATGACCCTACATGGATAAATAATTATTTAAAGAACATTATTGGTCAAAGGAAGCCTATAGGTATGAGGATAAATCGTGGCGAAATTTATCTCCGGGATTATTATAAGGTATTGGCCGGTTGGGTTAAGACTGAGATAAGGAAAGCAAAGAGGAATAATGAGCTGAGGATAGCAAGGGAGGCGAAGACAAACCACAAGGGATTCTATCAAATGTATCAAACTAAAACACGAGAAAAGATTTTTCAAAAGTTTTCGCCACCGAAAATTTAAACATGATCCCCGGGGCACCAACTCTATTCAGAGATAGTGAAGAAAACAAATTAAGCGAGACAGTAGTGCCTAGTAACGATGTTAGTAAGCAAATAGACAAACTAAAGCCTAATAAGTCACCTGGTCCCGATGAGATATTTGCCAGAGTATTAAAGGAATGTAAGGAAGAGCTTAGTATGCCCTTAGCAAAGTTGTTTAGCATGTCTTTAAAAACAGGTGTAGTACCAGACTCCTGGAGGATAGCGAATGTAATACCGATTTTCAAGAAGGGGGATAGATCACTATCCTCTAACTACTGTCTAATCAGTCTAACATCAATAGTAGGCAAATTACTGGAAGCAATCATTTCAAACTCTATTCGAAACCACCTGGAGAAGCTCAAATTGATCAATGATTCCCAGCATGGCTTCACAAGCGGGCATTCATGTCTAACTAATCTATTAACATTCTTTTCATCAGTTTTCGAATCGGCGGACGAGGGGCACAATTATGATGTGGTATATCTCGACTTTAGCAAAGCCTTCGACAGAGTCCCCCACGAAAGACTAATAAGAAAGGTAGAAGCACATGGCAATAAAGGTAATATCCTTAAATGGATTAGAGCGTGGTTACAGGACAGGAAACAAAGTGAGCATTAACGACACTAAATCCCATTGGAGCAACGTCACTAGTGGAGTTCCCCAAGGCTCAGTACTTGGATCTTTATTATTTAATATATACATAAACGACATAGATATCGGCATAGACAGCAACATAAGTAAATTTGCTTCTGACACTAAAATTGGACTTGTAATTAAATCTGACGAGAACTCCGCAAAACTACAGGAAGATCTAAAAAAAAATTTCGAATGGTCTGAAAAATGGCAGATGAAATTCAATGTGGACAAATGTAAAATACTCAGCATAGGAGATGTAAACAGGGAAACCAGTTACCAGTTGAACAACGATGCCATTGAGAAATCCGACTGCGAGAGAGAATTAGGAGTAATGATAAGTAGGAATCTTATGCCAAGTAAACAATGTGTTTTTGCTCGTAACAAGGCTAATAAAGTACTTGGGTTCATAAAGGAGTGTTAGCTATAAAACTAGCGAGGTCATGTTAAGATTATATCTTGCTCTTGTGAGACCACACCTGGATTACGCAGTTCAGTTCTGGTCACCGTATTACAGAATGGATATAGAATTCTTGGAAAGAATCCAGAGTAGAATGACACGACTAATCCCGGGCATTAGGAACCTTGAGTACAAAGACAGGTCAAAGCATCTTAATTTGCATTCCCTCGAGAGACGTAGAGCGAGGGGCGACATGATAGGTGTATAAATGGAAGTCAGGGCTAAACAAAGGGGACATTACAAAGGTACTCAAACTATCCAACCAGGAGCAAACTTGTAACAATGGTTTTAAATAAGACAAATTTAGATTTAGGCGCGAAATAGGTAAACACTGGTTTGGAAACAGAGTAGTGGATGAATGGAACACGTTACCAAATATCATTATTAACTCGAATACACTGGATAGCTTCAAACATAGGTTGGATGCTTAAACGAGCAATAGGGGTTGGGTGTAAATGGGAGTGCCCAGTATGGGCCAATAGGCCCGCTGCAGTTTCCTCCATTCTTATGTGCAGTTATGTGCGCATGTGTGGGAGGAACGTGGGTGTGGCACTAGAAGGGAGTGGGTAGGTCTAGTGTATGTGGGTGTAACTGTGGGTGTGTGGGTGGGGCTGAGGGTTATGGGTGGGACTGTGGGTATATAGGTGGGACTGAGGGTGTATGGGTGGGACTGAGGGTGTATTGATGTTACTGTGGGTGTATGGGTGGGATTGTGGGTGTATGGGTGGGACTGTGGGTGTAACTGTGGGTGTATGGATGGTACTGTGGGTGTATGGGTGGGACTGTGGGTGTATGGATAAGCAGGAAGGAAAGTATAGAGGTAATGCGTGGGAGACTGTATCATCGAATGCGGGGTATAATTTTTCCCTGGGTTAATTATATAACATAAGAGACAGTGAAAGTTAAGTTAGGTTAGTGTTAAAGTGAGATTAGCTTAGTGTAGGTTAGGTTAGAGTAGGTTAGGTTACAGTTGTTTGTTTAGATTAGGTTTACGTTAGGTTAAGTCAGGCTGGGTTATACACAGACCACGACCTGATCCTGACATTCTCACGCTGGTCTTGGGGCCCTGGGGTATTCCCACATTGGAGGAGGAGACTGGGAACTCCTGCGGCATAGGAAGAGGAGGCTGGGAACTGGTGGGACGAAAGAGAAGGAAGAGGAGGAGGAAAAAGAGGCAGCAGAGGAGGGGGAAGAGGAGCAGGAGGAGGTGGACAAGGAAACGAAGAATGCCAACTGTAAAACAACCTAACAGTCAGACACACAGGTTCGTACCGAGTGTGTGTGTGTGTGTGGCTGGACACGTAAACACGCATCTAACTGGCTGACTTAATATAGGAAATAATGCTGGACTCTCAAAAGATCCCGAGGTGTATTTCTCTCATAACAACGCACCCACAACTTCACTTAAGATAAGGCATAAAATTATGTCAGCAGTGAGAGAGGGGTTGTGTCAGCAATGAGAGGGGAAGAGGTTGTGTCAGCAGTGAGGGGGAGGGGGAAGGGTCATGTCAGCAGTGAGAGGGGCAGGGGTCGTGTTGGGAGGAGGAGGGAGAGGGGTCGTGTCAGCAGTGAGATGGGGAGGGGTTGTGTCAGCAGTGAGAAGGGAAGGGGTCTTATTAGCAGTGGGAGGGGGATGGGTCGTGATAGGAGGGGGAGGGGTCGTGTTAGGAGAGGAGGGGGTTGTGTTAGGAGGGGGGGGGGTCGTGTTAGGAGGGGGAGGGGTTGTGTCAGCAATGAGAGGGGGAGGGGTTGTGTCAGCAGTGAGAAGGGGAGGGGTCTTGTTAGCAGTGGGGGGGGATGGGTCGTGTCAGCAGTGGGGGGGGGATGGGTCGTGTCAGCAGTGAGGTGGGAGGTGTCGTGTTAGGAGGGGGAGGGGGCGTTAGGAGGGGAAAGGGTCGTGTTAGGAGGGGGAAGGGTCGTGTTAGCAGTGAGAGGGGAATGGGTTGTGTCAGCAGTGAGAGGGGGTGGTGGGTTGTGTCAGCAGGTGGGGTGGGGTGGGGGGTATGGATTGTATAAGCAGAGGGAATAGGGGAGAGGTCATGTCAGCAGTGTGTGGGGAGGAGAGTGGGGGACTGTCGCCACTGTGCCCAGGTAGGTCAAAGGTCAAGACCACACAAAGGACGACCATTAGAGGTGTACAGGTCAAGCTGGGCGAGGCGGGGCGAGGCAAGGCTTTGTGATCACAGTGGGTCTCTCTGCTACCATCACAGCTCCTCACGCACACCACTCACGTATTGTCCTGCTAATTATTCCTTTACCTGTGACGCACCTGTTCTTCGCACCTTTGCGCTACGCACACACACACACACACACACACACACACACACACACAACACACACACCCCCAGTATCGTAACACATTTGAACCCTTAGTAGAACACCTGAGCTGCCACACTCACCTGGTCTCCGTCAGCACCACCTTCCTCCCTTCTCATCTACAGGTAACAACCATCTTACCTGAAACGTAAGCAAACAACGGTCAGTAATTCGTATATCTATCATACTTAAAATAAAATTAATACATATTCATTTTTCAATCACTATGCAATTATATATCTTTAATTATTTATTATATTTTTAATTAGATAGAATATTACATACTTCATTCCCTAATTTGTTCATATTTTGGGCTAATCAATGAAAGATGACTCGATAATTGCTGGGCAGACTCCCGGCTGAGGTGACTCCCGGCTGAGGTGACTCGTGACTAAAGGAACAAACAAAGAAGCAGGTGCAGGAAGAGGGGAATCGTCACAGAGACACTTGAATGACGCTCAACGTGAAACAAAGGAAGACAAGTGACGCATATAACAATGGCAGGGTCGAGTGTCACTACCAACCACAACCACCATTACCAACAACCACCAGTACCACTACCACCACCACTAGAAACCAACCAGTACCACTACAACCACAACCACCAGCAAACCACCATTATATCTTACCACCTCAACATGGGTTTACAAAGGGAAAATCTTGTCTAACAAATCTGCTGACGTTTTTTAGGAAAGTCTTCGAAGTAGTAGATAATGACGAAAATTACGATGTTATTTACTTAGACTTAAGCAAAGCATTTGACAGAGTACCGCATCAGAGGCTTCTGAGAAAAATTAAGGCTCATGGTATCGAGGGGAAAGTTTTAAATTGGATAAAATCATGGCTCACCGATAGAACGCAGAGGGTCAGCGTAGATGGTGTTAAATCTGAGTGGGGCCGTGTAACCAGTGGGGTTCCCCAGGGGTCAGTACTTGGCCCACTCTTGTTCATAATCTACATAAACGATCTAGACACTGGGATCAGCAGTGACATAAGCAAGTTTGCGGATGACACCAAAATAGGGCGGCAGATTAATTCAGGGCAGGATGCAAATGCATTACAGGAGGATCTAAATAAACTGCAGGGGTGGTCTGAAAAATGGCAAACGAAATTCAACACCAGCAAGTGCAGCGTACTTAATATTGGAAGAACAAATACTGACAATGTATACAGCCTTAACAACATCAACCTAGAGAAGTCGACTTGTGAAAGAGACCTAGGGGTACTTGTAAGCCCGGACCTACGGCCTAGAAAACAGTGCGTTAATGTTCGAAATAAGGCAAACAGAGTATTGGGTTTTATATCTAGAAGTGTAAGTAATAAGAGTGCAGAGGTCTTATTGCAACTATATCTTGCGCTAGTCAGGCCGCACTTTAATTATGCGGTTCAGTTCTGGAGCCCTTATTATAGAATGGATATCAATTCACTAGAGTCGGTGCAGCGAAGAATGACGAAAATGATTCCGGGACTTAGAAACCTTCCATATCAGGATAGGTTAAAGAAACTTAACTTGCATTCCCGAGAAAGACGAAGAGTGCGGGGAGATATGATAGAAGTATTTAAGTGTGCGAAAGGAATCAATAAAGGCGATATAGACAAAGTTCTTATAATATCCGAGCAGGATAGGACTCGGAACAACGGAGTTAAGTCGGATAAGTTTTGGTTTAGGAGGGAAATAGGAAGGAACTGGTTCACAAATAGGGTGGTGGACGAGTGGAACAAGCTTAGCAACTTTGTAGTAAGTGCTGGAACGCTGGAAAGTTTCAAAAGGAGGCTAGATAGATTCATGGATGATAGGGAGTGGTAGTAACTCTCGACAGGAGCTGCCATGCACAGGCCAACCGGCCTATTGCAGACTCCTTATTTTCTTTTGTTCTTATGTTCTAACCACCAGTACCTCCACCACCACCCACACTATGGTGCTAATATCAAACACACATTTCTTGATTGATATGATGCGTGAGTTTATAGATTGAAAACAAAATATAAAAGTCCTATCTGCCAGCACCATGTTTGTGAAGCAGTGTGTGTGTGAGTTTGTCCTCCTCGTAAAGCAGCGTCACAATAAAACTGTCATAATACAATAATAAACAGGTGGTAGCCGCCCTAACATGGTATATGGCGGAGATTTACTGTCAATGTTACATCAGGGTACACGAACGATATTCCCTGTTGAAATATTGCCTGATGTCCATGTTGATATATTCCTGTACGGAGAATATACCTGGGCCAACACCTGTACTGTACCTGGCAATATACCTGGGCCAACACCTGTACTGTACCTGGTAATATACCTGGACCAACACCTGTACTGTACCTGTCTATAATGCTTCGAGTATTATATTTGATATTCTTTGTTATCTTGCTGACGGGATACTGTGTAGGTTAGGTTAGGTTAGCTTAGGGTGGGGTATCTTAATGGGTTCTAAAATTTGGTTGACGACCATTCGATAGCTAAACCACCATCCTCTGCTCTCTCGATGACCCATTTTATACCAGCTAAACTACCCATTATGCTCTGGGCTACAAGTGTTAAACTGCCTCCCGCATTGTGTTAAACTGCCTCCCACGTTGTGTTAAACTGCCTCCCACGTTGTGTTAAACTGCCTCCCGCGTTGTGTTAAACTGCTTCCCGCATTGTGTTAAACTGCCTCCCACGTTGTGTTAAACTGCTTCCCACATTGTGTTAAACTGCCTCCCACGTTGTGTTAAACTGCCTCCCGCGTTGTGTTAAACTGCCTCCCGCGTTGTGTTAAACTGCTTCCCGCGTTGTGTTAAACTGCCTCCCACGTTGTGTTAAACTGGTTCCCGCGTTGTGTTAAACTGCCTCCCGCATTGTGTTAAACTGCTTCCCGCATTGTGTTAAACTGCCTCCCACGTTGTGTTAAACTGCCTCCCACGTTGTGTTAAACTGCCTCCCACGTTGTGCTAAACTGCCTCCCACGTTGTGCTAAACTGCCTCCCACGTTGTGCTAAACTGCCTCCCACGTTGTGCTAAACTGCCTCCCACGTTGTGCTAAACTGCCTCCCACGTTGTGCTAAACTGCCTCCCACGTTGTGCTAAACTGCCTCCCACGTTGTGCTAAACTGCCTCCCACGTTGTGCTAAACTGCCTCCCACACAGTGTTGTTCCTCTGTCGCAAAAGCTGCAACACGTCACAACACCTTGCTGTGAGTACGTCTGCCATCTTTGGTCAGAGGACAAGACCTCGTTGAATAAATGTGACAGCGACACTTGTCTGGTCTACTCTGTTGTTTGTTTATGAAAGAAAACTCTTCAATGTTTCTTATTATATTTAGGAAACGAAACTCTGATTAAAGCAACTTACTCGTATAAAAGATTATTTTTCCCAGTAGTTCCAGCCCCTTCACGCTATAACACTACTTGGTGGGTAACAAAAACAACCTCACACTCTCCCATCACTCACTCCTGATGCTGTAAACAGATGTCTACTACCATGGTGTTGCTCTTCCACTACAAGACCCTAAATATCTATCAGGTTTACCACTGTTATCATGCTTCCCTTAAACTCGCTTCATTATATCAATTTTACACACTCCCATTCTCCACTACATGACAACCGACTCTATCCGTAGTCGACCACATCCCCACAATGGTTCCGTCTTGACAATAGCTTTAATTTGATCACTGGTCATCTTATTGTGGACCTGAGTTAGAGAGTTGTACTTCTAACACACCTAGAAAAAACTACCATTAGCCCCCCCACCCCAACCCCGTGTGTCGGCTCCCTGCTGGCACCACCGTGTACTAAATCTCTCCCCCACAGTAAACACCATCACACATCTTCTATAATGCAATCAAAATCCCTCACAAGTGATTCTTAATTAGTTGTTTCTGTATCCAATGTAAATCTTGGTTTTTACTTCTCAGATACTAGGAGGCTAAGAGTCCACCTTCATGATGATTTCAATAACCAGCAAAGATTGTAGCTTCCTGATACATTGAAAAGGGGGAAAAATCCGCGGAACACAAAATGATAATATAAAAAGCTCGACACTCCGCCATGTTACTGTGCAGGTGAGGGCAGCTACGAGTGGTGATGTGCATGTGTATAATGTTTTAATGTTCCACCTGTCATACACCGCCTGTGACGCTCTACCTGTTACCTCAGTTATATGAGAGAGAGAGAGAGAGAGAGAGAGAGAGAGAGAGAGAGAGAGAGAGAGAGAGCAACACGACTCATCTTGACCACTAATAGGATTACCTGGTCTTAGTGAGCTGGTAAGTGACGGCTCAGTGCACACACAACTTTATATATAAAAAAAAAAACATGTTGAGCTTTAGGTTGACGGTGTGGCTGTCATGTGTGGTCAGTGTTGGGGATGTGGTCAGTGTTGGTGATGTGGTCAGTGTTGGTGATGTGGTCAGTGTTGGTGATTTGGTCCGTGTGAAGGCCTTCTCACTCTAGGTACCAGACGTTTGTGTTGTCTTTACCAGGTGCTAAGTGCAGTATGTTCTCCGGGGGTAGACTTACTATTGCTATCAGGTTCTCTGGGATGTTGTGGTGTGTGTGTGTGTGGGATCGAGTCTCTGGGGGTGTGGTGGAGGGGTAAGCCAGGTGTGTGTGTGTGTGTTCTGTGGGATCGAGTCTCTGGGGGTGTGGTCGAGGGGTAAGCCAGGTGTGTGTGTGTGTGTTCTGTGGGATCGAGTCTCTGGGGGTGTGGTGGAGGGGTAAGCCAGGTGTGTGTGTGTGTGTTCTGTGGGATCGAGTCTCTGGGGGTGTGGTGGAGGGGTAAGCCAGGTGTGTGTGTGTGTTCTGTGGGATCGAGTCTCTGGGGGTGTGGTGGAGGGGTAAGCCAGGTGTGTGTGTGTATATACTGCACGAGTTACCGGGTAAGTCATGGTAGATGGGGAGAGCTGTCAGAGAAACGTGCCCACCCATACCCAATGAGCAGGAACCCAGCCTGCTTATAGACCTGCTTACTACAACCTGCTTCACCCTATTATAACCTGCTACAACATCTGTATAGTCGAGGACGTCACCGACTACTCAAGGCCTTTCGTCAAGAGCTGAGAGCCCTTCGTCAGGAGTCCTTCACCTACCAGACAGTCATGTGATGGAAGGTTAGGCAGGTTAATGTACAGGTGTCCCTCGCTATCGCCACCTACAAAACACTCAACACCTCATCGAACCTTTCCAGATATCAAACATTCCCTCTCACTTTACCTGACACATCTCGCTAAAACTCCTTCACCTTCCTTACGTAACAGACTCTTATAAACTATGAATATACCTTATGGATATACACTGTTTATTCCTGTTAAAAGTCATTCTCTTATGAATAATTCTAAAAATCAGATTAACATATATTCCTGTAAAAAAAAATCACACCAATGAATACAATAAATAATAAATAAACATTTTGATATGCACTGTATATTCCCATGGCTCACAATATACCTATAAATATCCCTATAAATCAAATGTAAAAATAATTATATACCCGTAAAAATCACATTGAAAATAGGACACCTGTTTCGCTAGTGCAGTGTGAAAGTTGAATCTATGTTGCAACTACACATTGTTTACAAGTACGTTGATGTATATTATTTACCTGTACTGACCACAACACCACCACCTGCCCTCCTCCTCCCGTGACTAAAGCTCATTTTTTTTCGTCGTGTTTCCTCAAGGTCAACACGACTTCCTGAAGGGAGGCTGAGGGAGCCCTATCTAGCTGCCGCCATAAACGCTAACGTACTGTATATACCACACGACCCCAGCAGCACGACTACCTTAGGAAAACGACCAACCTAGGAACACGACGACCCAAGGAATACGACGACCCCGGGAATACGACGACCCCGGTAACACGACGACCCTGGCAACACGACGATCCCATGAACACCACCCCAGAAACACGACAACCTCGGGAACGCGACGGCCTCAAGAACTCGACGACCACAGGAATACGACGACCACAGGAACACGACAGGTGTAGGACAGCAAGCACCCAGCAGGACAACAATGGTGGGCTGGACTAGGTAGTGTCACGCAGCAGGTGTTGATGATTGTATCCAAATGGTGGAAAGTTGTCCAGGGCCACTGTTATGTGCACCACTAATACTGTGTGCACGGCCAGGTTGTTATGTGCACCACTAATACTGTGTGCACGGCCAGTTTGTCATGTGCACCACCATTATTATGTGCACGGCCAGGTTGTTATGTGCACGATAATTTTGTGCACGGCCAGGTTGTTATGTGCACGATAATTTTGTGCACGGCCAGGTTGTTACGTGCACGGCCAGGTTGTTATGTGCACGGCCAAATATGTGCACGGTCAGGTTATGTGCACGGCCAAATATATGCACGGCCAGGTTGTTATGTGCACGACCATGTTGTTATGCGCACGGCCAGGTTGTTATGTGCACGGCCAAATATGTGCACGGCCAGGTTATGTGCACGACCAGGTTGTTATGTGCACGACCAGGTTGTTATGTGCACGACCAGGTTGTTATGTGCACGACCAGGTGGTTATGTGCACGACCAGGTTGTTATGTGCACGGCCAGGTTGTTATGTGCACGGCCAAATATGTGCACGGCCAGGTTGTTATGTGCACGACCAGGTTGTTATGTGCACGACCAGGTTGTTATGTGCACGACCAGGTTGTTATGTGCACGACCAGGTTGTGACCATCAACAAGGCGGATGAGAGAGGAGTAACAATGGTGAATATATCTTCAGTGAAGGGGCGAGGCAGTGAAGTCTTAGTAACAGTGAATTAGCAAAAGTAATATTGGTAGTAGTAGTAGTAGTAGTAGTAGTAGTAGTAGTAGTAGTAGTAGTAGTAGTAGTAGGCCCAAGTGCAAGATGTTTCTACGCCAGACTCGCGGAGTTGATCTCCGAACAGAAGCAGCAGCCCAGAAGTTATGTCACAGCCTGGATGAGATGTCGACTGTCTTTCTCTCTCCTTCGGTCGGCTTTGCTTTGCCTCAGGGGAACGAGAGCTTCTGCCCCTACTCCGACAACTGCTGCAGATATTGACTATGAGGCTACAGTCACTGAATGCCGCATAGATCTGCGGCTCAACTAATTTAACACAGATAGGATAGCTTCTTATGTATTAGGATATTTAATATTAAGGTAAATAAATGGTGGCGAAGGTGTGGCTATTGGGGGAGGCTGGAGGCCACGTTAAAAAAAAAAGTAGTAGTAGCTCCGGTGATGAAAGGTAAGGTGTACTCTCCAATAAGACTCACCTGGAGAAAGTCATCACACTACCAGCTGTTTCAGCATCATCAATCACCAGCTGTCACCACCCTCCTTCCCTCCCTGACCCTCGCCGATGACCCCCTTCTACCCACATCCACCTGTCAGATTTCGGATTTATCTTGCACAGGGGCTAGTTTATTGAGCCCTCCTATACATGTACTGCCCACCCTCCCTCCCAAACACCGCTGATGACCCTTTCTATTCACACCCACCTGCCCAGCCCACCCTTCTACCCACGCACCCACGACTCTACCCAGCGCACACTCACGCCCACGTTCTACTGCCCACACCCATTATGTCAACTTCCACTTCGATAATTACATCTCCCACTTAACCTACACCCACCTGCGGAGGCCATTGTTGGTGGCCTGGGTCACACGGGGTCACCAGACCTTGACCCACACGCCTGAGGAGACTCACACTCTCCCCCTCCCTCTCCCACTACCAAGGACCTCTTCCCTCCCCTATGATAAAAGGTGTGTGTGTGTGTGTGTGTGTGTGTGTGCGTGTGCGTGTGAGTGATACTACTAACAACAAACAACAATAAAACACAACGAACAAGGAATAAACCATCTTAGAATAACCTAACCTAACCCTCTCACAAAATAAATACCAGACTAAGCCACAAGACAACCATGCGATCATTACCATATCAATACTATACTAATAAATAATAATTATCATAATCATAACTAATACTGACACTAATGACCAGGTAAGGCAAGGCTACAGGTTAAAGCTACCGTCACCTTCACACTGAGGACCAACAGTGACCATACATCTTTTATCGCCAATTTTTTAGATTAGAAAAAATATCCGTCAGTGAGTGAGTGAAGCCAACCACTGTGCACACTGGTATATTTGACACCTGAGGGGGAGGGGGGCGGGACATGGTAGTGAGACAGGGGTGAGGTAAAGGAGGAGGCGAGACAGGTGAGTGTGGTAAGGTAACTTAAGACAGGTTAATGACACAAGTTGACACTCTGTTGGGTGATGATGACCTTTACCCCCCCCCCCCCCCCACACATACGTTAAAAGTCAGTGTTAACATAAGAACATAAGGAGTCTGCAATAGGCCGGTTGGCCTGTGCATGGCAGCTCCTGTCGAGAGTTGCTACCACTCTCTATCATCCATGGATCTATTCAGCCTCCCTTTGAAACTTTCCAGCGTTCCAGCACTTACTACAAGGTTGCTAAGCTTGTTCCACTAGTCCACCACCCTATTTGTAAACCAGTTCCTTCCTATCTCCTTCCTAAACCTAAACTTATCCAACTGAAATCCGTTGCTCCGAGTCCTATCCTGCTCGGATATTATTAGAATTTTATCTATATCACCTTTATTGATTCCTTTCACCCACTTGAATACTTCTATCATATCTCCCCGCACTCTTCGTGTTACTCTGATGCCGCCATATTGTATACAAGTTTTTTTTTTCTCGTCTCACTTGGCTTAACACAACCAGTTAAACGTAGTCCTCACACACACACAACTCCAATTAAGAAAAGTAAAAAAACACACAGGAACGAACAGCTGAGCCTGACCGTGGAGAATACAACGAAGAATAACAACACAAAATACAATGATGCATCAAATTTTTATCATGACAAAAATATCCCCAAGATTGAAAGTCATGCAGATAAGACAAGGAAAAAACAACAACAATATAATCCTCTACTCGGATTCCCAAAGGTTCCTACGATATATATTTTTTTTCCTGGGAAGTAAATATTAGAGAACGTATTTATAACGGGTAAATTTACGATACAATTTAGTGAGTGACTTTACGATACATATCATTAAGTAAAATTGTTCATGTATAACAACAAGCATAACATCACAAAATAGCCACAAAAGTACGCTGTGACTGTGCTTTCACGGGATACGTTTACATGGTATCAGATAAGAGGCAATATTAACGAACATCTTTGTGAATACGGTCACTAGACACCACGAGGAGCGAGGATACAACACGGACACTGAGAAAGGACACAACACACACATTAAGGACACACCACGGACACCGAGAAAGGACACTGAGAAAGGACACGAACACAATTATACATCACGTTATCTAAAGAATGAAAGTCATCAAGATAGGTGGACCTGAGATCACCTGTACACCTGGGATCACCTTCGTCTAGCAAAGCTACCATGTCACTTCGGGAACCGAAACCAAAGTCCGGCGATGTTGACTGCTTGTACTGGCGTAGGAGTGGCTGTTACGTGGAGGAACCACCTGTTAGGTTCTGAATAATAAGTTCTATATACAGGAGAGAACACAAACACCTGTATAGTTTTGTAGGTTCGGTTTACTGGATAAGAGTATGTACACAGAGGAGAGCAGCGGTCTCCCTGGCTAGGCTCCTTGTCAACTGCTATAGGCGACGTATGGCAAGTGATACATTAGCAGCTTCCATACGTCGCCAGGCACATTAATTAAGCGTGTGGGATATGGTAATAACATTGCCACACGCTGCTAGCTAGGCTGAATAAATAATACATAAATGGAGCGCATACATAATATACATACATGATATATAATCCAGCATACATAATATACATACACCACCCACATCACCAGAGACCCAACGTGGTAACTCCACACCCCGGCACTTGTCTGTCCCTTCATAACACTCCACCTGCTGTGTGTGTGTGTGTGTGTTGCTTGTGTGAAGGTGTGTGTGTGTGTGCGTGTGTTGTTTGTGTGAAAGTGTGCTTGTGTGTGTGTGTGTCTGTGTGAAAGTGTGGGTGTGTGTGTGTGTGAAAATAAATGCCAGTATACTTGCGGACACCAATTGTAAAAGCATCGAGGCTACCATTATCCATGAACAACTACGTTGGACTGGCCATGTTAACCGCATGAACGACAGTAGACTACCAAAGCAACGTAACGCTGGCGGGCAACTGAAAAGGTATAAGGATAGTCTTAAGACAAACCTGAATAAGTGCCAAATCGACCCCCTCACCTTTGGAGACGATTGCTCCACACCGTAATGCTTGAAGGAGAACCACACGAGAAGGTGTCAATATTTTCGAGTTGGTCCGACTGCATAACGTGGCAGACAAGCGCCAACGCCGGAAAGACGCTGCCGCCGCCCCTCCCGCACTAGATGTAGCCCCCCACATGTGCAACATCTGTAATCGACCTTGCCGGTCCCGTATCGGCTTCTTTAGTCATCTCAGACCTCACCAATGAAGGTGACATCCATAATAACTCATATCATTGTATCATAGCTGGATGATCGTCATACTCGATTCCGAGTGACAGCAAAGTAGTAGTAGTAGTAATTTTGTGTGTGTGTGTGTGTGTGTGTGTGTGTGCGCCCTAAACATAGCCTGTCTAAAAAAAAAAAAACCTGACTGGGCAACCGCACCCAGCAAGGTCATTCATCCATACGTGGTCGTAAACCCATTCGTAATCACAGATCCAAACAAAAGCAAACTATACAACCTCTTATGGTCGCTGCATGGAATGTCAGGACCCTTCTGTATACTGGCACAAATGAGTGTCCTGAAAGAAAAACTGCCCTTGTGGCTAAAGAGCTGGCTAGGTATAACATCGACATTAGTGAGTCCCAGCTCCCAGACGAGGGTCAACTCACAGAACGGGGGTCTGGCTATACCTTCTTCTAGGGTAAGCCTGTTGCGGAGAGAAACCGCATTTATTGATTGCTCCGCCAACGTATCCTACACAGGCTAACTGAAATGGTTATTGGGATCAACAAGCGCCTCATGACGCTCCAAAAACCGCTGAATCACTCACGTCATGCCTTTTTCATCAGTGCATACGCCCCAACACTGGATGCAGAGGATGGCATCAAGGAGGCCTTTTACGCTGACCTCGACAGAGTGCTAATCTCTATCCCCAGAAAAGAGAAGGTTGTGCTCCTTGGTGACTTCAATGCCAGAGTTGGCAGAGATGCTGACATATGGCAGAGAACCATAGGGAGAAACGAACTCGGCAAGTGTAATCCCAACAGCCTACTCCTCCTCAGCAACTGTGGTGCGCACAACATCGCTAACAATAATACCTTGTTTAGGAAGGCCGACAAGTACCTCTTCCTCCTCCAGTACCTCTTCCTCCTCCAGTACCTTTTCCCCCTCCAGTACCTCTTCCTCCTCCAATACCTCACTACACAACCACCTTCCCTTAGTGTCGTGCTCCACCTAAGGGTAACTTGACAGCAAGAGACAGACACCCCCTCCCACACTCCTTCCTTCATCCCCTCCCTCCCTCCCTCCCTCCCTCCCTCCCTCCTTCCTTCCTTCCTTCCTTCCTTCACCTCCTCCCTCCTCTCCTTCACCTTCTCCTCTTCCCTTCTCTCCTTCACCTCCTACCTTCCCTCCTTCACCTCCTACCTTCCCTCAATCACACCCCTTCTTTCCCTCCTACCTTCCCTCCATCACACCCCTTCCTTCCCTCCATCACACCCCTTCCTTCCCTCCATCACACCCCTCCCTGCCCTCCTACCTTCCCTCCATCACACCCCTTCTTCCCTCACATTAACAGTCACGTAAGCTCTTGGTGTGGTGCTGTACACATATATAAGAAGGTGGCACATAATCCCCTGCAGAAGGCGAGTGTCAAGAACAGGTAATCCCTGGTCATGGCGGGGCGCGGGGACCTGGTTTCTCAGACTTAGAACCTGCGTCGTCAGGTCTGTGTCGGCCCTACAGTCAAGGACACAGAGGGAGGATTACCGCTTATGGAACACATGACTGTATTTATCATGAGAAAGTGTATGTCATGTGTACCTTGATCCATGCCGGGTATACAACTGTCACGGCCATACAAGTACCCACAGTGAGACATGTACCCACGGTGAGACATGTACCCACGGTGAGACATGTACTGTACACATCACTAACTATCATCTTACATACAGTATTCTGTCTGTGTGTTGGTTTGGTCATCCTGGTGAGCTCTGGGGTCAATTACTGAGGGTAGAATGTTTACACTTTCCCCTCGCTAACGCTTCCCTCCCCTGCTACCCTCCCCACGCTAACGTTACCCTCCCTCGCTAACACTACCCCCCATCGCCAGCAGTACCCTCGCTAACACTACCCTCCCCAACACTACCATTACCCTCACTTCCCCCCCTCGCTAACACAACCCCCCTCTTGCTAACACAACCCTCCCCTCGCTAACACTACCCTCCCCTCGCTAACACTACCCTCCCCTCGCTAACACCACCCTCCCCTCGCTAACACCACCCTCCCCTCGCTAACACAATCCTCCTTTCGCTAACAGTTCCCTCCCCTCGCTAACACAATCCTCCTTTCGCTAACATTACCCTCCCCTCGCCAACATTACCCTCCCCTCGCTAACATTACCCTCCCCTCGCTAACAGTACCCTCCCCTCGCTAACACAACACGTGCACCGCCATGACTCGTACATAAACACTTAAAATAGTCTTAATCTGCCTGTAGTATTTCATCCTCTAATTGCAATGGTCAACACGGTTTGGCAATACACACAAGTCGCTCTAAGATTTGCTCTCTCTCTCTCTCTCTCTCTCTCTCTCTCTCTCTCAGGATAAACTGGTGTCTTGTGAATCTTCCTTTCATCAAAAATAGATCGGTCTAATTATTTTCCTCAAGTTTCGTCACTTATCTGTCCATTACCCCCTCTGGTGGTTACTTCATGCCCTGTTGCTGCTGACAGGTACTGGGCACACCCTGGCTCTTGACTGTAACTGAACATGTGATGATGTAGATACTAAACTTGCACACACACCTGAACAAACGCACCTGGACACACACACCTGGACACACACACCTGGACACATGCACGTACGCGCGCACACACGCACGCACACACATGCATGCATACGCACACACGCGCACATACACACACATGCACGCACGCACACACGCACGCACGCACATACACAATACTTACCGTTTTAACTATAATCCCTAACACGACCCCCTAAACCATGCAGCGGGTCACCCTAGAACTAAAAATACTGATCTTACATTCACAGGCCTTGAGCGTCTTATCTGGTGTCCAAAATGTAAATATTACCAAGAGTGGAGTAGCCGGTGTGCCCCGGGAACAGGTTAGGTCAGTCCGCGTGGGGAAAAAATAACTTCTCTCGAATTCTTTACCTTCACCTAATTATCCTTCACACCTGCGAGATATCCGACCTTACATGGGATTTATTTCTAACGGGCGAATATTTTTGTGGTGGTCTTCTTCTGTTCGTGGGTTTTTACTGTGTGGGGTTATACAGGCATGGAAACCCTACCACCAGAAAGATCTAACATCCCTGGAAAAGGTGCAGCACAGAGCGACTATGGTGATTCCGGAACTGTCACCTCGATTATCCAAGTCGACTGAGGGCTTTAAGACTAACAACCCTTCAGACAAGACACAATAGGACAGATCTCCTTTAAACATTCAAACTCCTGAAAGTGATGGAAAACGTGAACCCGGAGCATTTCTTTGTGATGTCTTGCACCACCAACACGAGGGGACATAACTACAAGCTCGCTAAGTTAAGCAGGACGAGCAGGCTGGTAGATATAGGAACGGTCTACCAGCCCAAGCCGTAGGATCAAGAACAGTAGTTGGCTTCAGAATAGTCCTTGACAAGACTATCAACAATAGTAAAGGGATCTAACATAGGCCACTGGCCTCCCTCCCTCGGCATGGCCACCTCTAGTGGGTGGCCATTACTTTGTTAATTATTTTTGTCGGTGAATTAATAACCCGTTTGACTATTACTATCTGTGCATTATTACCCAGCCGCATTAATGAAGTAGCTGAGGGGGCATTTGTGTGCATAAACATACACAACATTATTACTCTTAGAATTATGTTAGTGGGACATGTAAGATGTAAACAACAAAAATTGGGTAACACGGTCATCCTGGCAGTAACTGAGATAATGGCGTTTAAGTTTAATATATTCAAATTTTGGAGAAAAAAAATTCCGACAATCTAGACTCAAGAGTCTGGTGAAATCTAATCTCTGAACTGTCCTTAACATATAAATGTAACTGTCAAATAAGCCACCTGGCAGGAAAAAATCAAAAGGAAGTGGTAGTAGGGAGGTGGTGATGGTGGTTGAGAGGTGGTGATGGTGGTAGAGAGGTGGTGATGGTGGTAGAGAGGTGGTGATGGTCGTTCGCACTCACGCACAAACATCCTTGACCACCGTAGGGTCGAGACCTATCAGGCGCTGCTCCTGTGAGCAGCTGCCTCCCTTAGCCAATATTCGGCCTATTCCCCAAGTCCCTCTCCCCGACCCATCCTCACCACCGGGATATCAACATAATCAAAAGTGACTATTTCGTTTCGGAAAGAAGTGGGACCAGTGTTGAACAGTGATGAACAGTGTTTAAGCCAGTGAATTCAGTACTAGAGAGTACCAGTGAGAACCGTGACCCAACAGTGGGATAAGCACCCCTGGGGACTGACCGCCGTCTTCTGACCAGGAGGTGCTACTCAGTCCACCATGGGAACATAAGAACATAAAAATGGAGGAAGCTGCAGTGGGCCTATTGACCCATACTGGGAAGTCCCATTTACACCCAACCCCTATTGCTCATATATCCATCCAACCTCTGTTTGAAGCTATCCAGCTTATTCGAGTCAATGATGATATTTGGTAACTTGTTCCACTCATCCACTACTCTATTTCCAAACCAATGCTTACCTATTTCGCGCCTAAATCTAAATTTGTCTAATTTAAAACCATTGCTACGAGTTCGCTCCTGGTTGGATTTTTGAGTACCTTGGTGATGTCCTCTTTTTCAGCCCTGACTTCCATTTATACACCACTATTCTATGGCCCCTCACTCTACGTCCTTCGAGGAAGTGCAAATTAAGATGCTTTAACCTGTCTCTGTACTCAAGGTTCCTAATGCCCGGGATTAGTCTTATCATTCTCCTCTGAATTCTTTCCAAGGATTCTATATCCATTCTGTAATACGGTGACCAGAATTGAACTGCATAATCCAAGTGAAGTCTCACAAGCGCATAATATAGTTTTAAGATGGCCTCGCTAGTCTTGTAACTAACACTCTTTTGTATGAACCCGAGTACTTTATTAGCCTTGTTTCAAGCAAATACACATTGTTTACTTGGCTTAAGATTCCTGCTTATCATTACTCCTAAATCTTTCTCACAGTCGGATTACTCAATAACATTGTTATTCAACTGGTATCTGGTTTCTCTGTTTACATCTCCTATACCGAGTACTTTACATTTGTCCACATTGAATTTCATCTGCCATTTTTCAGACCATTCGAAATTTTTTTTTTAAATTATCCTGTAGTTTTGCGGAGTCCTCGTCAGATTTAATTACACGCCCTATTTCAGTGTCATCAGCAAATTTACTTATGTTACTGTCTATGCCGATATCTATGTCGTTTATGTATATAATAAATAATAATGGTCCGAGTACTGATCCTTGGGGAACTCCACTAGTGACGTTGCTCCAATGGGATTTGGTGCCGTTAATGCTCACTCGCTGTTTCCTGTGCTGTAACCAGGCCCTAATCCATTTTAGAATATCACCTTTAATGCCATGAGCCTCCACTTTTCTTGTTAGTCTTTCGTGGGAACTCTGTCGAAGGCTTTGCTAAAGTCGAGATATACCACATCATAATTGTGTCCCTTGTCCACTGATTCGAAAACAGTTGAAAAGAATGTTAATAGATTAGTTAGACATGAACGCCCGCTTATGAAGCCATGTTGGGAATCATTGATCACCTTGTGCTTCTTCAAGTGATATCGAATAGAGTTTGAAATGATTGCTTCTAGTAATTTGCCTACAATTGATGTTCGACTGATTGGTCTGTAGTTAGAGGATAGTGATCCATCTCCCTTCTTGAAAATCGGTATTACATTCGCTATCCTCCAGGATTCTGGTACGACGCCTGTATTTAAGGACATGTTAAACAACTTTGCTAAGGGCATATTAAGCTCTTCCTTACATTCCTTTAATACTCTGGCAAATATCTCATCGGGACCAGGTGACTTATTAGGCTTTAGTTTGTCTATTTGCTTACTAACATCGTTACTAGTCTCTACTATCTCGCTTAATTTATTTTCTTCATTATCTCTGTATAGAGTCGGTGACGCGGGTATCAAGTTTAAATTTTCGGTGGTGAAAACTGTTGAAAAGTATTTATTTAGATTACACTGCCCTGCATGGTTTTTGAGGTTTGTGTATTATTAAGCTTTTCTGGGTGTATTTTGCATGCTGATCTCAAAAATGTTATCCATTTTGCTCAATCAGGTCAGAATTTTGTGCTATAGCATTTTAAGCAGCGATTCAGGTAAAATATTGGCATTTTTCGCTCAAAATGGGGTCCTCATATTCGTTCATTAAAAAATTCATCGGAGACATTGGCAAGCCTCACAGAAAAGATTTCGGTCAGTTTTAATGCCCTTACGATGCATTTAAATACACCCACATGCTCGCCGGCCATTTAACTGTCCGCCGTGACGCAAAGGAAAAGAGTATATGTCCGTGTTTTTTTACATATATTTTTTCACAATTAAATTTCTTTTTCATCTGGTGGTACATGGCATGTTTCCTCTGTCTGTGGGATAGTCGAGCAGACAAGCAGCACTACATGCAACGTGACTGGCCTGCAAGAAGTGGACTTACTCCAGGTTCTCACAATGTTGTTGCCCATGCTCTGGTGAATCCGCAGAACATTCTTCTTCCACCACTGCACATCAAGCTCGGTCTGTTCAAAAACTTTGTAAAGGCACTGGACAAAACAAGCCAGGCTTTCAATTTTCTGAAAGAAAAATTTCCAAAAGTCAGTGAGGCAAAGCTGAATGCAGGAATTTTTGATGGCCCTCAGATCAGAGAGCTTTTCAAAGATCCCAAGTTTGATTGCAGCATGGATGTAAATGAGAAGAAAGCCTGGCATGCCTTTAAGTCTATTGTCTCCAATTTTCTTGGCAACTACAGAAGTCCAGAGTATGGACGAGTTGTTGAGGACCTACTTCTGAGCTACAAAGTTCTTGGTGCACGTATGTCCATCAAGATGCACTTCCTCAGCTCCTACTTGGACTACTTTCCAGAGAACTGTGGTGATGTGAGTGAGGAACAAGAACGCTTCCATCAAGATATCCGTGTAATGGAGGAGCGGTACCAGGGTCGCTGGGATATCAACATGCTCGCCGACTACTGTTGGTGTCTGAAACGGGACGCCCCAGACACCAACCACCAAAGAAATTCTCGGCGACAGCCATTTATGCATGTTTAACTGTAAAGGCATCTATGTAGTTGACATATTTTGGTCCTGTGTTGTGGTTACATTTCTTATGATATATTTTGCATAAAAATTTTGACATCATATTTAAGAATTTCGATTTTTTCTTAATTCCCAAAGCATAAAAATCTGACCTGATTGGGCAAAATGAATGGTATTTTTGGAATCGGCACGCAAAATACAAAGAATCAGCTAAGAAACCCCGCACCTCATTGCTCATTTCTCCATTGTTATCAGTTAGCTCGCCGGTATGTGACTGTATTGATCCAATCTTTTCTCGTGTTTTAGTTTGGTACATTTGATAGAATCCCTTGGGGTTTGATTTCGCCTTCCTTGCTATCTTCAGTTCATTATTCCTCTTTGCTTTTCTAATCTCGGTCTTGACCCTAAGGTCAATACCTTATAATAATCTCGGAGGTAGACCTCACCACGATGTATTCTCCTACCTATAGCCTTCCTTTGTCCAATAATATTTTTTAAATAATTATTTATCCATTTAGGGTCATTGTTGTTTGATATGAGTTTTCTGTTTGGTATGTTCTGCCTTTGTGCATTAAGTAACTCATTATTTAAATTGTTGTGAAACTCGGCATCCTCAGATGTCGTTATCAGGTCCCCGGGTAAGGTGAGAGCGCCCTCTGTGGGTACATTGTGTGAGGTCACCTCATGTGAGGTCATGTAATTCATCCCCAAGCGTGATACCCCTTCTCTCAGCTGCCTCTTCAAACTATCAAGGTTTGCCCTTCTGAAATCTGGGACTTTACTGGAATTTTCCTTGCGGCTGCTCTGAAATTCTAACTGGAATCTAATTTCTTTGTGATCGCTGTTAGCAAGTTCGGTCCCTACCTCGACATTACTAATGAGGTTTTCTCTGTTTGACAGAACTAAATAGAGTATATTATTACCCCGGGTGGGTTCGGTTATATGTTGGCTTAGGAAACCGTCCTCACTGTTTCAAGAAAATCCTCTGATTCTGAGTTACCCGTAAGGCCAATCCAATCTATTAGGCTAAAGTTAAAGTCGCCTACATTACAGACTTTGCTATGTATGGAAGCCCTGTGCATCTCATCCCAAGTAAGTCGCTCATTAACTCTACCAAAATTAGAAGGTCTCTATATTATTCCTGTGATTAATTTTTCCCTACCATCGATTAATTTTATCCAAATTGTTTCTGTATTCCGCTCTGCTTTTATTTCCTTATATATTTTACACTTTAGATTATCCCTGACACAGATTGCTACTCCATCTCCCTTCCTAATTTGCCTATCGGTATGGAATAATTTGTAACCTGCAATTTGGTATTCGACAGGTAACTCACGTGAGTCTAGGTTTATCCATGTTTCGGTGAATGTTATTATATCGATTTTTTTCGGTACATACCAACGCCCTGATTTCATCAATTTTGTTTCTCATACTTCTGCTGTTTGCGTAGTAGACATTTAAGTTAGTCGTGTTCTGAGTCCTCTCTCTGTCGCGATTTGGTTATAATTCCCTGCCTAATTTAGTTTTGTCATAATTCCTAGCACTATTTCCCTGTAACCTTTCACTTTGTTTATCAACTCCCACTGCAGTCTCCTCCACCTCCGTGCTCATATGTTCTCCTAGCAGTTTACAGACTTCGACATCTTTTGAACTGTCCTCTCGAGAGAGCCAGCCAGGGTTGCCACCCCATTCCTAGACAGATGCACCCCATCCCTAGCGTAAAGGTCCCTTCTGCCGTAGAAGTTGTCCCAGTTGTCAATGAATGGGACTGATATTGACTTGCAATATCTGTCAAGACGGCCGTTGACAACAGAGGGCCGGTCGGCTATGCACGTGACTACGAGATAACACAACACCACCCCCACACCACCCGGTGTCCCCATGACCACGTGAGGTCCTTCATATCAACACCCGAGGACGAGTTACTGCACCACGTGAACACCACACCACCCAGTGTGTCCATTACCACGTGAGGTCTTTCATATCAACATCCGAGGACGAGTTACTACACAACGTGAACACTACACCACCTGGTGTCTCCATGACCACGTTAGGTTGTTCATATCAACACCCGAGGACGAGTTACTACACCACGTGAACACCACACCACCTGGTGTTTCCATGACCAGCCCGGGCCATCAACTGTAAACTGTAATAATTTGTATGTTCAATCATTGTTCCTTCTCCTTTCAGTAATGAAAGCTTTTGTTAAACGACTCACCCACCCCGTGTCTTTGTATGTAATAAGTCATTTTTGTCCAATGTATATTTTCTGCCTTCGGGCTGCTGAACTTATTCAATAAACCGTTAATTATTATTATTATTATTATTATTATAAACACCACAAACGTACACACACGCATACATACGCACGCACGCACACGTACACACTCACACGAACACTCACACACACCGCCGACATCAGGTCACAAGAATGTCTACAGACCAGCTCCCACAGTACCAGATCTACAGTTAATCTAAATGTTGACTATGTTTCTTATGTTTCTGTATTGAAAGCTTTTTGTCAATCAAGTGACCCACTCCCCGATTTCACCATACAGTATGTAACTTATCTCTGTTCATTGTATATGTTCAGCCTTTGGGCTGCCATGTTATCTTAATAAACCGTTAATTATTATTATTATTATTATTATTATGATTACACACACGAATGGTTGCCCCTCGTGTAAGGAGGATGGCCGACCCAGGGTCACCTAGGCGTGAATTTGTTTCAGGTGTAGGAGCTACGTTAACGAGCTGCATGACCCAGTGTCAAGGAATAGTCCGAGAAGACCGGACAACTCACCAACTGCACTGGCTAACCATTACCCCGAACACGATACGCAAATCGATTAACATCCAGGTTCCCAATTACTGCTGGGTAGACAGAGGCAAATGGGGTAAAGAAACTTGTCCATAGCTTCACCCTGCCTGGAGATCGAACCCGGGTCCTATCGCTTGCGAGGCCATCATGCTGACCATTACACCACAGGTCGCGCGCGCACACGCACACACACGCGCACACACACACAAGAACGTGCTATGAGTCACACAGAGCTCGGCCTTGCCCGTGCACGCCTTGGTTGACCTACGAAGACCAAGGTGAACCGCCAGTCCTGTGTATTGACCACTTATATCACTTAACCTCTGCCACTTACACCACTTAACCTCTGCCACTTATACCACTTAACCTCTGCCACTAACACCACTTAACCTCTGCCACTTACACCACTTAACCTCTGCCACTTACACCACTTAACCTCTGCCACTTACACCACTTAACCTCACACACTTATACCACATTTAACCTCAGCCACTTAGACAAGTACGACCACCATTAATAGACAAGTACGACCACCATTATAAAACAAGTACGACCACCATTAATAGACAAGTACGACCACCATTATAAAACAAGTACGACCACCATTAATAGACAAGTACGATCACCATTATAAAACAAGTACGACCACCATTATGAAACAAGTACGACCACCATTATAAAACAAGTACGACCACCATTATGAAACACGTACGACCACCATTATGAAACAAGTACGACCACCATTATGAAACAAGTACGACCACCATTATGAAACAAGTACGACCACCATTATAAAACAAGTACGACCACCATTATAAAACAAGTACGACCACCATTATAAAACAAGTACGACCACCATTATAAAACAAGTACGACCACCATTATGAAACAAGTACGACCACCATTATGAAACAAGTACGACCACATTTATAAAACAAGGCCGACCACCATTATGAATCAAGTACGACCACCATTATAAAACAAGTACGACCACCATTATGAAACAAGGCCGACCACCACCAAGACCACCAAAAGGAATCAGGATTTAGTACTTGCGTGAGTTAAAGGTGTTCTGTCTCTCATATTTGGTGATGGTATAAATTAAGGTACGAAAGAAAGATGAATTTCGTTTTTAATAACATCTCAAAAACAATGATTTTCTTTGTTAACCTAACCTAACCTAACCAGAGAACTGACTTTTATTTTAAGCTGGAGGTTTGTGAATTCAGTATTTATTGAAGGACACAACAGACTTAAATAGTGACAAATACTACATTTTGTTTTGTTTTTTCGTTATACTTATAAGTTACTACACTTTATCTCTCTCCCTCTCTCTTCCTTCCCCCTCCCTTCTCGCCCTTATCTCTTCCTTCCCCTCCCTTCTTGACCTTATCTCTTCCTTCCCCATCCTTTCTCTCCCCCTCTCTTCCTCTCCCCTCCCTTCTATTCCTCCCCCTCTCTTCCTTCTCCCTCCTTTCTCTTCTTTCTCCCTCTCTCTTCCTTCCCCCTCCTTTCTCTCCCTCTCTCTCCCAACCCCCTCCATTCTCTCCCCTCTCTTCCTACCTCCCCTTCCATACCCCTCCCTTCCATACCCCTCCCTTTTCTCCCTCTCTTCCTTCTCCCCCTCTCCTTCTCTCTCTCTCCATCGCCGCGCTGCTCACAGATGTCCTCCCTTCCTTCCACCGTGGATACAAACACATCTGGCAGGATAGTAACGCTGTACCCATACCGGAACACTCAGCATGTAAACTTTGTGATCAACCTTTAAAGCATACACTTGAACACTATATTATTGAATGTGACACTGTCAAAGACTTCAGGCCACCTGGCTTATTGTATCATGAACTTTGTAATTACTACATTGAATCGGGGGTGCTTGGGGACATTCTTGCTGTTTATTCCAAATTTGCTAGCCGACACTGATTAGTCTTCAATTAGAATATGACGTCCAATGTATATGAACCACTGTCTTGCATGGCAGCGAACAGTGACATCACCCACAAGACTCTGACCTATATACACTGCTAATGAATATGATGCATTTCTTTGTGTACTAACCTCTGTCCTGCGTGGCAGTGAGAAGTGATACCACCCTCAGTGTCAGGACCTGACTGAATTACTCAGAATAGGCAAACTGTATTACAAACTTTGTCAATAAATTTGTTAAACTAACTGAAACTTCCTTCCACTTCGTCCTCCATTTACTCTCTCTCTCTCTCTCTCTCTCTCTCTCTCTCTCTCTCTCTCTCTCTCCGCGTTCCTCAAAGAACTCATCTCCCTTTCTCTCCATCCCTCCCACTTCCTTTCCTCCCTCCCTCCCTCCATTGCTGCGCTGCTCACAGAAATGCTCCCTCCCTCCCTCTCTCCTCCCTCAACATCTAGGTAAAATCTCTCCCGCTGCAAACAATCGGTTCTTGACCCGGCAGGTTACGGAGGTCAAGGATGGGTACACCACCGCCTGGGTCATGACCCCACAGGACACGCAGTTCTCGCCTCCACAACCAGGGGCCACAAGGCTCATGTTGACTGTGTGAGTTGGCGTAGCCTCTATATTGTCTTGGACTATAAGGCTACACGCTATACAGTATGTTGTCTTGGGCTATGAGGCTCCACGTTATACAATATGCTGTCTTGCACTATGAGGCTACACACTATATGTTGTCTTGGACTATGATGCTACACACAGTATGTTGTCTTGGGTAGAAGGGGTGGCAGGGGTGGTAGCGGTAGGTGGGGGTACATAAGAATGGAGGAAACTGCAGCAGGCCTATTGGCCCATACTGGGCAGTCCCGTTTACACCCAACCCCTATTGCTCATATATCCATCCAATCTATGTCTGAAGCTATCCAGCGTATTCGAGTTAATGATGATGTTTAGTAACTTGTTCCACTCGTCCACTACTCTGTTTACAAACCAATGTTTACCTATACCGCGCCTAAGTCTAAATTTGTCTAAATTAAAATCACTGCTACAAGTTCACTCCTGGTTGGATAGTTTGAGTACCTTTGTTATATCACATTTGTTCAGCCCCTCACTCTACGTCTCTCGAGGGAGTGCAAATTAAGATGCTTTAACCTGTCTCTGTGCTCAAGGTTCCCAATGCCCGGGATTAGTCTCGTCATTCTCCTCTGAATTCTAAGGACTCTACATTCATTCTGTAGTACGGTGACGCGAACTGACCCGTGTAATCCAAGTGAGGTGTCACAAGCGGAAGCTATAGTTTTAGGATAACCTCTCTAGTCTTGTAACTAACACTCCCTTGTATGAACCCAAGTACTTTACTAGCCTTGTTTCGAGCAAATACACATTGTTGACTTGGTTTAAGACTCCTAAATCTTTCTCACAGTCGGATTTCTCTATAACATCGTTGTTCATCTGGTATCTGGTTTCTCTGTTACATCTCCTAGACTAAGAACTTTACATTTATTCACATTAAATTTCACCTGCCTTTGGGGTAGGGGGGAGGTGGTGGGAGAAGAAACAGTCCCTTTAATGTCTTCAGGTAGAGAAACAATCCTCCACAATTCACCTCTTAAACAAGGCCACCAAAAGCACCACTAGAGACGCACCATAACACTAGAGACGCACCATAACACTAGAGACGCACCACAACAATAGAGACGCACCATAACACTATAGACGCACCATAACACTAGAGACGCACCATAACACTGCTGACGCACCATAACACTAGAGACGCACAATAACACTACAGACGCACCATAACACTACAGACGCACCATAACACTACAGACGCAATATAACACTACAGACGCACCATAACACCACAGACGCACCGTAACACTACAGACGCACCATAACACCACAGACGCACCGCAACACTACAGACGCACCATAACACTACAGACGCACCATAACACTACAGACGCACCATAACACTACAGACGCACCATAGCACTAGAGACGCACCATAACACTACAGACGCATCACAACACTACAGACGCATCATAACACAAGAGACGCACCATAACACTACAGATGCACCATAACACTAGACGCACCATAACACTACAGACGCATTATAACACTACAGACGCACCATAACACTAGAGACGCATTATAACACTACAGACGCACCATAACACTACAGACGCATTATAACACTACAGACGCACCATAACACAAGAGACGCACCATAACACTACAGACGCACCATAGCCGCACCATAACACTACAGACGCACCATAACACTACAGACGCATCACAACACTACAGACGCATCATAACACAAGAGACGCACCATAACACTACAGATGCACCATAACACTAGACGCACCATAACACTACAGACGCATTATAACACTACAGACGCACCATAACACTAGAGACGCATTATAACACTACAGACGCATTATAACACTACAGACGCACTATAACACTACAGACGCACCATAACACTGCAGACGCAATATAACACTACAGACGCACCATAACACCACAGACGCACCATAACACTACAGACGCACCATAACACTACAGACGCACCATAACACTACAGACGCACCATAACACTAGAGACACACCATAACACTAGAGACGCACCATAACACTACAGACGCAATATAACACTACAGACGCACCATAACACCACAGACACACCATAACACTACAGACGCACCATAACACCACAGACGCACCGTAACACTACAGACGCACCATAACACTACAGACGCACCATAACACTACAGACGCACCATAACACTACAGACGCACCATAGCACTAGAGACGCACCATAACACTACAGACGCATCACAACACTACAGACGCATCATAACACAAGAGACGCACCATAACACTACAGATGCACCATAACACTAGACGCACCATAACACTACAGACGCATTATAACACTACAGACGCACCATAACACTAGAGACGCATTATAACACTACAGACGCACCATAACATTACAGACGCATTATAACACTACAGACGCACCATAACACAAGAGACGCACCATAACACTACAGACGCACCATAGCCGCACCATAACACTACAGACGCACCATAGCACTAGAGACGCACCATAACACTACAGACGCATCATAACACTACAGACGCATCATAACACAAGAGACGCACCATAACACTACAGATGCACCATAACACTAGAGACGCACCATATCACTAGAGACGCACCATAACACTACAGACGCATGATAACACTACAGACGCACCATAACACTAGAGACGTACCATAACACTACAGACGCACCATAACACTGCAGACGCAATATAACACTACAGACGCACCATAACACTACAGACGCATTATAACACTACAGACGCATTATAACACTACAGACGCACCATAACACTACAGACGCACCATAACACTACAGACGCACTATAACACTACAGACGCACCATAACACTGCAGACGCAATATAACACTACAGACGCACCATAACAATACAGACGCACCATAACACTACAGACGCACCATAACACTAGAGACACACCATAACACTAGAGACGCACCATAACACTACAGACGCACCATAACACTACAGACGCACCATAACACTAGAGACGCACCATAACACTACAGACGCACTATAACACTACAGACGCACCATAACACTACAGACGCACTATAACACTACAGACGCACCATAACACTGCAGACGCAATATAACACTACAGACGCACTATAACACTACAGACGCACCATAACACTAGAGACGCACCATAACACTAGAGACGCACCATAACACTACAGACGCACCATAACACTACAGACGCACCATAACACTACAGACGCACCATAACACTACGGACGCACCATAACACTAGAGACGCACCATAACACTACAGACGTACCATAACACTACAGACGCACCATAACACTCGAGACGCACTATAACACTACAGACGCACCATAACACTAGAGACGCACCATAACACTACAGACGCACCATAACACTACAGACGCATTATAACACTACAGACGCACCATAACACTAGAGACGCACCATAACACTAGACGCACCATAACACTACAGACGCACCATAACACTACAGACGCACCATAACACTACAGACGCACCATAACACTACAGACGTACCATAACACTAGAAACGCACCATAACACTAGAGACGCACTATAACACTACAGTCGCACCATAACACTAGAGACGCACTATAACACTACAGACGCACCATAACACTACAGACGCACCATAACACTACAGACGCACCATAACACTAGAGACGCACCATAACACTACAGACGCACCATAACACTACAGACGCACCATAACACTACAGACGCACCATAACACTACAGACGCACCATAACACTAGAGACGCACCATAACACTAGAGACGCACCATAACACTACAGACGCACCATAACACTACAGACGCACCATAACACTACAGACGCACTATAACACTAGAGACGCACCATAACACTACAGACGCACTATAACACTAGAGACGCACCATAACACTACAGACGCACCATAACACTACAGACGCACCATAACACTAGAGACGCACTATAACACTACAGACGCACCATAACACTAGAGACGCACTATAACACTAGAGACGCACCATAACACTAGAGACGCATCATAACACTACAGACGCACCATAACACTAGAGACGCACAAAAACACTACAGACGCACCATAACACTACAGACGCACCATAACACTAGAGACGCACCATAACACTACAGACGCATCATAACACTACAGACGCACCATAACACTACAGACGCACCATAACACTAGAGACGCACCATAACACGAGAGACACACCATAACACGAGAGACGCACTATAACACAAGAGAAGCACCATAACACTAGAGACACCATAACACTAGACACACCATAACACTACAGACGCATCATAACACTAGAGACGCACCATAACACTACAGACGCACCATAACACTACAGACGCACCATAACACTACAGACGCACCATAACACTAGAGACACACCATAACACTACAGACGCAATATAACACTACAGACGCACCATAACACTAGAGACGCACCATAACACTAGAGACGCACCATAACACTAGAGACGCACCATAACACTACAGACGCACCATAACACTAGAGACGCACCATAACACTAGAGACACACCATAACACTAGAGACGCACCATAACACTAGAGACGCACCATAACACTACAGACGCACAATAACACTAGACACACCATAACACTAGAGACACACCATAACACTACAGACGCACCATAACACTGGAGACGCATCATAACACTACAGACGCAATATAACACTACAGACGCACCATAACACTAGAGACGCACCATAACACTAGAGACGCACCATAACACTAGAGACGCACCATAACACTACAGACGCACCATAACACTAGAGACGCACCATAACACTACAGACGCACCATAACACTGGAGACGCATCATAACACTACAGACGCACCATAACACTACAGACGCATCATAACACTACAGACGCGCCATAACACTACAGACGCACCATAACACTGGAGACGCACCATAACACTGGAGACGCATCATAACACTACAGACGCGCCATAACACTGGAGACGCATCATAACACTAGAGACGCGCCATAACACTAGACACACCATAACACTACAGACACACCATAACACTAGAGACACACCATAACACTAGACACACCATAACACTACAGACGCACCATAACACTGGAGACGCACCATAACACTGGAGACGCACCATAACACTGGAGACGCATCATAACACTACAGACGCGCCATAACACTGGAGACGCGCCATAACACTAGACACCATAACACTACAGCTCCTTTAACAAGACACCATAAGACCCATTATCCTATACACGGCCAAAGGAAAGGTCATTATGGCACTACAAGACGCTAAAGAAACCCCCATTAGCCAACTTGGGAAAAAGAATCATTAACGCTATTATTAACTGAAATACACAGAGCCATTATAACCTGTATTATCTGTATCCTGTAATTAACTCCACACATCTGCAACACCTCGTTTATGTATCATTATGTAACTTTTGTTGTGTTATGTAGTCTTCCTGTAGCGTTTTATGTCACGTCTTAGGTTTTTATGTATCTCACACACACCCGAGTGTAGGGGAGAGAGAATAAGGGAGAGGTTAAGAGTGAGGGTGTAGTACAGACGCCAGGTACAGTGAGAGGGAATAAGGGAGATGAAGAGTGAGTGTAAAGGAGAGGGAGGTCAAGGGAGAGGGAGTGTAAGGGAGAGGGGGATAATGGATTGTGAGGGTAGGGGGAAATAAGTGTGAAAAGAGTGTAAGGGAGAGTGGGTGTAAGGGAGAATATGGTAAGGGAGAGTAAGGAAGGGTGCATAAGCGCCAGGCATAACAGAAGAGCCTCGTCCCAGATAAGCCAGCGTCTGCGTCATCACCCTCCTCCCCTCTGACGTCACCGGCGGCCACCATGCCTGGAGCCGTCGCCACACCACATGCTCACGATAAACCCAGATACCCTCGTTAATGTGTACCAACTAACACTATGTGGTGGTGTGGAGGAGCAACACGGTGTGGAGTGTACAAGACGTGTCACCTGCCACAGCTCAGTGTGTTTCTGGTAGGAGTGAGTGCGGAGGGGTTTCCATGGCAACACTCACGTCAGGGAGATGGGAGGCGACTCTCCAAGTGTGAGAGATGAAATACACCTCAGCCTCCAGCCCACCCATAACAACAAGACAACGATAACAAAGGTGGTGATAATAATAATAATAATAATAATAATAATAATAATAATAATAATGTCAACAATCAATGGTTTACTGAAAATAGAGCACCAAAAGAAGTAAATATACGAAGGAAATTAATACGTACACGTGTGTGTGTGTGTTTAAGACTCCACTGTGAGCCCCTACAGTAACGCGACTTCGTGAATGATTGCACCATAACATTCGGCTTCTCCCTTCCATCCCTATTCCCTAAACAAAACACGTCACCGTCATCTAACCTATCCTAATACTAAAAAGTCAATTTTGACTTTAGCCCATGAAACAATATCTTAAATGAAGGTCTTAGAAGTGCAAGAAGAGAAAATCTCCATCTACAATAGGTGTGAGTAGACAAGGTGTTTTGGGCCAGTGTCATACCAAGCTTTACTTTTGGGGGGAACAAGAAGGAGGCAATCTCAACAACAAAGGAAGGGCAAGGCAGAGTTCACTGGTTCAGAGGGCAATCTGAAGAAAATATACAAGCTAAAAATGGAAGGAGCTCATGGATCTCCTTCCTTATATCTCAGAAGGCAGCCAACTTTCTACAAGGCCATAAAGAGGGAAGACTCGAGGAATGATGGTGATCATCATGAACCACAGGAGATAGAAATCTAAGAAGATATCTAGTAGCTTATGGACGATTGTTAGTGTTGAAATATCACAGGTTATCTTGTATTTTATTTCCGATATTTGCTTAAAAATTATTATTAGCATTAATATTATTTTAACAAGTGTTGTTTAGGATTCTTGGGTTATGGAGTTTCTTAAAAATTCAGTAAAATACTCCTGTTAGTAGAGTGAATGGTGTTTGATGTTAGATCACAAGCTTCAGTAACTGCCATGCTTATAAAGATCCTTATGGTAAATATTCATGCCATTATAATCGAGGTTTTATATACAGTATTTTTGTTTGAATAAATGAAAATATAATTTCTGTGTCGACTTCCTACCTTACATTATGAACACTTACAACAACATAATTACTGTTAAGAGTATTAGTTACAAACCTTCAGGTCACAAATAGAGCCAAAGTCACTCTTGTTAATACACAAAGTTCTCCACTAGTGGGGCTTCCATCTGCATTTGCCCATTAAACATGTATCTAAAGGATGATTTTTAATAGTATTTGAAATTATATTTTGCCTCTCCTGATTTTTTTTTGTTTTTGTCATTGGCCCTTTTTGCACTCGGCCATAGAACCTAACCTAACCTAACTTAACTTTCACCTGTTCATTCATGTCACTCACCAGCCGAAGAAGACTGTGGCGTCGTAGGTGAGGAAAAAAAAGTGAAAACATTCCTCCTATCGCTCACGTCAGCTACAACAGCGAGTCTCACACCACTGACGACAGCCAACCACAGGTGTGAGATGGGTTAGGTTATGAGGCAGGTGAGACACAGGTTATGAGGCAGGCGAGACACAGGTTATGAGGCAGGCGAGACACAGGTTATGAGGCAGGCGAGACACAGGTTATGAGGCAGGCGAGACACAGGTTATGAGGCAGGCGAGACACAGGTTATGAGGCAGGCGAGACACAGGTTATGAGGCAGGCGAGACACAGGTTATGAGGCAGGCGAGACACAGGTTATGAGGCAGGCGAGACACAGGTTATGAGGCAGGCGAGACACAGGTTATGAGGCAGGCGAGACACAGGTTATGAGGCAGGCGAGACACAGGCTATGAGGCAGGCGGGACACAGGCTATGAGGCAGGCGGGACACAGGCTATGAGGCAGGCGGGACACAGGCTATGAGGCAGGTGGGACACAGGCTATGAGGCAGGTGGGACACAGGCTATGAGGCAGGTGGGACACAGGTTATGAGGCAGGTGGGACACAGGTTATGAGGCAGGTGGGACACAGGTTATGAGGCAGGTGGGACACAGGTTATGAGGCAGGTGGGACACAGGTTATGAGGCAGGTGGGACACAGGTTATGAGGCAGGTGGGACACAGGTTATGAGGCAGGTGAGACACAGGTTATGAGGCAGGTGAGACACAGGTTATGAGGCAGGTGAGACACAGGTTATGAGGCAGGTGGGGACGACAGAAGTAGCCTTAGCCATCACCATCTCACGCCGCAGTAAAAAAAAAAAAAAAGGAGTGTAGTGAGTGAAGCAGACAGTGTGAGGGCCGCAGTGTGAGGGGCCGGGGCCGCAAGAGGAGGGGGGATGAGGGTGTGCGGCAGACGGGTCACTCCACTTCTCGCCCCCACACAAAAACTCGTAGAAATATTACCAGCCGAGATAAGACGCCGCCAGATACTGTTGTAATTGTCAGGCAAGTGTCACCACTAATTAAGAGGAGGGGTGGATCACCCTATCACCACCACCACCCACATCACAACCACCACCGCTCACATCACAACCACCACCACGCACATCACAACCACCACCACCCACATCACAACCACCACCACCCACATCACAGCCACCACCACCCACATCACAGCCACCACCACCCACATCACAGCCACCACCACCCACATCACAACCACCACCACCACTCACATCACAACCACCACCACCACTCACATCACAACCACCACCACTACTACTACCACCAGCACCACCACTCACATCACAACCACCACCACTACTACCACCACCACCACCACTCACATCACAATCACCACCACTACTACTACCACCAGCACCATCACTCACATCACAACCACTACTATTACCACCACCACCACTCACATCACAACCACCACCACTACTACTACCACCAGCACCACCACTTACATCACAACCACTACTATTACCACCACCACCACTCACATCACAACCACCACCACCACTACTACTACTACTACCACCACCACCACCACCACAGCTACCACCATCACCACTACCACAACAACCACCACTACTACCACCACTACTACTACCACCACCACTACTACCACCACCACTACTACTACCACCACCAACACCACAACCACCACCACCACCACCACCCACACCACAACCACCACCCACACCACCACCCACACCACAACCACAACCACCGCCACCATCCACACCACAACCACCACCTGTCGGACATCACAGGCAGGTGAGCCAGTGGTAAGGTAAAGATATCAGTATCTCACCCTCAGTGCCTCACCCCTTCAAGTACCCAGCAAAAGACGTGAAGGACACACCCCACCACCGCCGCTGCAGGATGACGGCGGCGCTAACGCGAGATTCCTGAGGTGTGGTGCCCTCCCTCCCTCCACATGATGTCAAGAAATAATATGTTATAAAAAATGAATAATAGATTAACTTAACTTCACACACACACATAGAGTAGGTATACACGGCGTCTGAACAGGTATACGCGGTGTCTGGACAGGTATACGCGGTGTCTGGACAGGTATACGCGGTGGCTGGACAGGTATACGCGGTGGCTGGACAGGTATACGCGGTGGCTGGACAGGTATACGCGGTGTCTTTTGTTAGCTGGTTTGATTTTTAGAATTTATTAACTTATTTTTGTTGTATGTTTTTTCTGGTATATTTTTCGAGGCGTGGGTGAGGTGAGGTGACGTGAGGTTAGTGTTTGGTTAGGTTATATAGCACTAGCATATCACTGTCTCTCGCTGTGGTCAAAATCTCCAGCTTGGAATTCGACATATAGCATGTTCAAGATTTACCTCAGTGTTCGTGGCTATTAAATATCGGTAAATAGTTACAGATAAAAACATACAATAATAGTTGATGAGGACGAAAAACCCGCATCAAGGTGGGATTAGCGACACCTGTTGTTATACTGCAGTGTGCGGCTGACGCGGGGAGGCTGACAGGCACTTCTAGAGGCACTCGTGTGTGGCATGAGTGACGCCCTCTAACATAGCACCTGTCATATATACAATAATTACACACAAAAATACTTTATTACCTCCGTCTAGACGCTGACGCAACGACTGTCATGACGCTGGCTGACAACAACTGTCAGGGAAACAATAATTACAAGAAAACTCCAAGACGTTATTACCAGTGTGCTGACGCTAATAGTGTGTTCCTGAGGCCGGCCAGTTGAGGCGGACAGGTGCAGCCGATCAGATAACCGAGCCTAAGCTGCCTACCATAACAACCACAGTTACCACATACCACCACAACAATAACAACCACAATTACCACACACCACCGCAACAAGAACAACCACAGTTACCACACACCACCACAACAATAACAACCACAGTTACTACACACCACCACAACGAGAACAACCACAGTTACCACACACCACCACAACAATAACAACCACAATTACCACACACCACCACAACAATAACAACAACCACAGTTACCACACACCACCACAACAATAACAACCACAGTTACCACACACCACCACAACAATAACAACCACAGTTACCACACACCACCACAACAATAACAACCACAGTTACCACACACCACCACAACAAGAACACATAACCAAAGGTCTAACAGCCTCTTACAGTTTACATAAAAACAAACAATTTCTCTTTAGACTAAAATCCAATACCTCTCAATCACGTACAATTGAAACGTCATTGTTGTTGTTTATCACGAGTAAGACAGGTGGTAAACAAACAGGTGTATAAATTAACATCTCACTTTACCTGTGTGGCGGTCTGGGGTGCTGCCTGGTGGGGGGGGGGGGGCAGTAGTCAAACTCTTACCTGGAAAGAAAAATATAACGATCAATATGGAAAAATAAATAAAAAAAAATAGTAAAAGAACATAATAGAAAAAATTATAATTATCTGGAAAACAAAAAGCATTAATGTATTGACTTTAACTCAATGAATAACCGAGAAAAAAATATAAATACAAAAGCATAAAAGGTGAAGAAAAAAATATAAACATTAACAGTGATGACATCCAGCAGTGACAGCCAACGCGTTACCTTACAGTCACTATAAACAACAGTGTAAAATTGCTTTACTGGCTCACTGCTAAAGAATGTGACAGGAGTTAGTGTTGTATTCTATCCGTAGTAATTTTTATATATCAAATATATAATAAAACAGACAGACAGACGGACGGACGGACGAAAGACAATACTGCCCCTAACACGTTGTAAGTAATTAATTAATAAACACGACCTTAACAAAAACACCACGAGTGCCAACACCTGGTGCCAACACCTGGTGGCTCCTGAGATACAACTGGAAAGATGAGGCAATACCTTCTCACCCCCACCAAAGGCCAGATGGTGCCCCTCCCCCCTCGTGATTGCATGCAGTGGGTGAAACAGACTGACTCATGCCTCGTATTCATCTCGGAGTCACACACACATACACACACACACGCACATACCACCTGTGCATTACCCAACGGGCCTCCTGGATCAGATAAACAATGACCTCCCTTAGCAGGTGGTACCCCTAGCAGGTGACCTCCCATAGAAGGTGGCCTCCCTTAACAGGTGGCCTCCCATAGCAGGTGACCTCTCCTAGGTGCCACCACTAACAGCTGAGTTCCCCTACCAGGCTAAACCCTAGCAGGTGACCTTCCTTAGCAGATGGCACCACTAGCAGGTGACCTCAGTCAGCCAGCCAGCAGGTAAGAGGGTGGAGGGAGAGTACTGGCCACGCCCTCACACCTGCTGGGTAATTAGTACTCCCTTATACCTGTCTCACCTGCTGGAGTGACTGACAGACTTCTACCTGTGTGTCTCACCTGTGTCACCACCACCTGTTGCACAATTAAGGATCAGCATTGCTATCTCTATCAGTATCTTCCTCATTATCTCTTATTATCATCATCATCATCATCAAATAACCGTTAAAAAACGTAAAAGTAAATTATATTATACTGTTATTTTAATTGGAAAATAATACTAAATTGACGTCTGAGGAAATTGATTAGAGATGGAGTAAGCAATGAGAGAGAGAGAGAGAGAGAGAGAGAGAGAGAGAGAGAGAGAGAGAGAGAGACCAGCCTTGCAACAATGACCTTGACCTCTAGTGACCCCCAATATTGCACGTCTCTGAGTGGTCATGAAGATATTGCATCTTCAACAATTCCAAGTCAATCATTAAAATATCTATTAAAGAAAAATCTGCCAACACTCGGGTCAGTATTACGCACGCACGGGGCTTGGGTGATTACAATACCCCTTGACCGATATACGGAGATGGGTAAATGATAAGAATGGCCCTTAAAATAGACCTGCCACACTGCCAGGCATCAAGGCTCCATCCACCACACTGCTGGCTCCGGGCGCAACACCTGCCAGCCAGTCTGTGCCTCCTGAAGGTGAACATGTGACACCTGCTGGGGCGGAGACCTCAACAGGGGAGTAGGTACTGAGCTTCCTTGCCACGCTGACAATACACACATACACTAGTTTACTATAACTAACTAACTAACTAAGGAGATGGTGTGAACGTACTCCCTACACGGGTTAACAGTCAATACATACATAGATTGACTTAGTTACAGGGCACAAGACACCGCTAGTACAAGACATGGAGGAACTATGGCTAAACACCAGACATGATGCCACACTTTCACTCTCCCCTGCCAGGCTTTCCAGAGAGTGGTTGGAGGAGGAACCTTCTCCTACCACCCACAACCACTATCACCACCACCCACAACCACTATCACCCCCCTCCCTACCACCCACTATCACCACCACCCACAACCACTATCACCCCCCTCCCTACCACCCACTATCACCACCACCCACAACCACTATCACCCCCCTCCCTACCACCCACTATCACCACCACCCACAACCACTATCACCTCCCTCCCTACCACCCACTATCACCACCACCCACAACCACTATCACCCCCTCCTTACCACCCACTATCACCCCCTCCCTACCACCCACTATTACCACCACCCACAACCACTATCACCCCCCTCCCTACCACCCACTATCACCACCACCCACAACCACTATCACACCCCTCCCTACCACCCACTATCACCACCACCCACTATCACCACCACCCACAACCACTATAACCCCCCTCCCTACCACCCACTATCACCACCACCCACAACCACTATCACCCCCCTCCCTACCACCCACTATCACCACCACCCACAACCACTATCACCCCCCTCCCTACCACCCACTATCATCACCACCCACTATCACCACCACCCACTATCACCACCACCCCCCTCCCTACCACCCACTATCACCACCACCCACAACCACTATCACCCCCCTCCCTACCACCCACTATCACCACCATTATCTTCTCTTACCACCCACTAAGTACTACCACCGCCACCTTCCTACCACCCAATATCACTACCTCCACCCTTACCTCCCACTACCTCCACCCTTACCTCCCACTACCTCCACCCTTACCTTCCACTACTTCCACCCTTACCTCCCACTACCTCCACCCAACTCCTCCCCCCTCATTACCTTTGCGCCTCCCCCCCCCCCCCCCCAGCACCCAGGCCTCGGAGGGGGGAGAAGACACACCTGCGCCAGGTGAACCCCCCCTTAGAGGTGACCCGGACGTGACCCCCCCCCCCTCCCCCCAGTGAAACCATTTAGAAACCACTTGTAGGTTGCGGTTACCTCTGTGTGTGTGTGTGTGTGTGTGTCACCTCACCTGGAGATTTATGCTACACCACAGGCCGGGACGAGACGCTGGGGAGAGAAGAATGTGTCGTAGGGAGATAAGAGAGAGAGGAGGGGAAGGAAAGGAGAATAGGGAAAGAATGGAGAGAGAGAGAGAGAATTAGGGGAGATAATAGAGAGAGGAAAAGGAGGTAGATAATGGGGAGAAGAGGAGAAGGGGGTGTACAGAGGTAGAGTCTGGGGGAAAGGAACCGGGGAGAGAATGGGGAGAGGAAGGTAGAGAGGGGCACAAGGTCACAGTCGAGGAGGGAGGGAGGGAGGGAGGGAGAGAGAGAAAGGAGGGAGAGAGAGGAAGGAGGGAGAGAGAGGAAGGAGGGAGAGAGAAAGGAGGGAGAGAGAGAGAAAGGAGGGAGAGAGAGGAAGGAGGGAGAGTGAGGAAGGAGGGAGAGTGAGGAAGGAGGGAGAGAGAAAGGAGGGAGAGAGAGGAAGGAGGGAAAGAGAGGAAGGAGGGAAAGAGAGGAAGGAGGGAGAGAGAGGAAGGAGGGAGAGAGGGAAGGAGGGAAAGAGAGGAAGGAGGGAAAGAGAGGAAAGCAGGGAAAGAGAGAGTAAAACGGTGAGTAGAGATCGTAATTCATTTATCTCGGTTAAGGAGTGAGTAGAGATGACCTGCGTTAATCCTCTCCTGTACCTATTTCTCTCGAGCTTCCGTAGTTCCTCTATTACCTATATTTATCTCTGCTTCCCGTAGACTCTCTACCTCCTTACCTCTCGCTCATTCCTTCTTTCTTACTTCTCTCCTTCTTCTCCCTCGTCCCTCTCTCTCTCCTTCTCCGCTCTCCCTCTTTCTCTCTTTCTTCCTTCTCTCTCTCCTTCTTTCCTCTCTCTCCCTCTTTTCTCTCTCTCCCTATTTTCTCTCTCTCTCTCCTTTCTCTCTCTCCCTCCTTCCTCACTCTCCCTCATTTCTCTCTCTCCCTCCTTGCTCTCTCTCCCTCCTTTCTCTCTCTCCCTCCTTTCTCTCTCTCCCTCCTCTCTCTCTCTCCCTCCTTTCTCCCTCCCTCCTTCTCTCTCTCTCTTCCTTCTCTCTCTCCTTTCTCTCTCTCTCCCTTCTTTCCTCTCTTCTTCCTTCCTCTCCTCTTCCTTCCTCTCTCTCTCATCCTTCGTTTCTTGCCAGCGCGGCCTGCTGTCCTCTCGGTCCGTCTTTTTTTCCTTCTGGTTCGGCGCGTCACCTTCTTGCGCTCGCCAGTTCTGTTCTCTCCTTGCCTTCTTTCTCTCTGCTTCCGGCTTGACTCTGCGCGACACGTCTGGCTCTCGACGCTCCCGTCTGCTCTCGCCACCGTGAGTGAGGGAGGGAGGGAGGGAGGGAGGGAGGGATCCAACAAGGACCTCCCAAAGAGATAACTTACCTGGGCTCGTCAACACACCTGGAGAAAGTTAATGAAGATGACAACGAGACACCCACCCACCTCACCTGGTGACTGTAGGGGTGGACTGGTGACTGTAGGGGGTGGACTGGTGACTGACTGTCTCTCTACCTCTACCTCATCCACCATCCTCCTCTTACTCCTCCTTCCTCTTACTCCCTCTCCCCCCTCTTACTCACTCTCCCCCTCCCTCCTCTTACTCACTCTCCCCCTCCCGCCTCTTACTCACTCTCCCCCTCCCGCCTCTTACTCACTCTCCCCCTCCCTCCTCCTACTCACTCTCCCCCTCCCGCCTCTTACTCACTCTCCCCCTCCCGCCTCTTACTCACTCTCCCCCTCCCTCCTCTTACTCACTCTCCCCCTCCCTCCTCCTACTCACTCTCCCCCTCCCTCCTCTTACTCACTCTCCCCCTCCCTCCTCTTACTCACTCTCCCCCTCCCTCCTCTTACTCACTCTCCCCCTCCCTCCTCTTACTCACTCTCCCCCTCCCTCCTCTTACTCACTCTCCCCCTCCTGCCTCTTACTCACTCTCCCCCTCCCTCCTCTTACTCATTCTCTCCCTCTCTCCTCCTACTCACTCTCCCTCACCCTACTCACTTTCCCTCATCCTACTCCCTCACCTCCAACACCTTACTCCCTCATCTCTAACATCTTCCTCCTTCCTCCAGATCTTCCTCCTTCCTCCAGATCTTCCTCCACCCGAGTAATATTACACCCGGATTGTCCTAACTTCAACCCTCTTACAGTTGGCCTCATGACGTCATCGTGGCCTCATGACGTCATCGTGGTCTCCTGACGTCATCGCGGCCGCCTGACGTCATAGTGGCTTTCTGACGTCATCGTGCTCTCCTGACGTCATCGTGTATGGGGTTACCAGTACCCGTATCCTCCCTCACCTGACCTATCAAGTTTTGCCATCGGAAGGCCTCTGAGTCACCGCGTTCTCTGATGGCAAAGGAGTGGTCGGTCGTGTTCGCTACCCTCAGAACAACCAAGCATTAAATACTGGATACGTTAAGCTGCACATAAGTCGACATCCCTCATACGTCAAGAACCACCACTAGTCAGGTCAGAAAAGGCGGACATAAGAGTGGAATAACAGAGCCAGAAGTTAATTATCTAATCTGTTTATGCTAATTGAGTACACTGTTGATTAGGAGTCATAATATTTGTGTTTAAATTATCACGTGCGTATCCGAGAGGCTTCCTTGTTTACTGTTTGCCTGAGCGATAACTTATGAGAAAAGTTTATGAGTAAATAAAGTATCGCTATTTGTCATATTGGTAAAAAAAATTATATTTTGATTTATTTCATAATTTATGTACACGCTGATTATGAGACCATGTGTGTGTGTGTGTGTGTACCAAGACAGTTACAACCTTGTTCATGACTGGCTCTTTCATTCACGATCCACCGAGGTCTTTTATACCCAATTAGTTGTGTTTATGTTAGATGCGGCAGTAACAGATGACCCGCGTCAACACTGTCCCCCCGGCGCTACTGACACAGGTACACATCCATCCACCACGTGATGATATAGTCATACAAACGGTTAGTTAGCTGCGGCAGTAAGTCAGTGGCAACAGTGACGGTCAGTGGCAACAGTGACGGTCTGTGGCTAGAGTGACGGTCAGTGGCAAGAGTGACGGTCAGTGGCAACAGTGACGGTCAGTGGCAACAGTGACGGTCAGTGGCAACAGTTGTTTGGGCCGGGTTTTGATATCAAACGATCTCGCTTGTTAACACTTGCCTGAATGAGTGTAGAGTAGTGGCTGGTACCTTTGATGAAGCTGGGTGAGATAATAGGCGTGTCACCTTTGATACAGTCGTAGTTTTGAGTCGTTGAGTTGAGTCGTTGAGTCGTCCCAGCCAACCTGGGTTGCACTTGTAATTATCTTAGCTTGTAAGTATACACAAGTGTACACAGGTTTTGTTATCTTCATTTGTGGTTCCTTGGTTTAATGTAAACACATGTGGTGGTTTTCTAGTTATATTGGATGCTCTGGTAGTTACAGAATTGTTTGTTGACAGACTACTGAGCATTAGCTATTAGCTTGTAATTAGCTGATAAAATTAGAGAGATATACAGCCTTGGGAGCTATGCTCACACACGTCTCTTTGGTACGGTGTCTGGCTGTGAACTGTGTGAAACTGTGAACTCTCTCTGTCTGCTTGTAAGGGGGTATGTAATCTATACGTCAACACAGAGATAAGAGGCTACACTCCACAGGCCTACTCTCACGGAGCCTGGGGACATATATTTCTGGGTTGTAACCTGAATCTGTGTGAAACTACAAATGTTTATGTGTGCTGTCCACCCTAGGAGGTGTGACAGAACAAATGCTTATGTAGCTTTATGCTCAATAGTCTGGGCGATAGAATGTATATAATGAATATATGTCCTTAGCCCATATTTATATAATACTGATTGATATGGGCTAGAACACAGTGACGGCCAGTGGCAACAGTGACGGCCAGTGGCAACAGTGATGGTCAGTGGCAACAGTGACGGTCAGTGGCAACAGTGACGGCCAGTGGCAACAGCGACGGCCAGTGGCAACAGCGACGGTCAGTGGCCACAGTGACGGCCAGTGGCCACAGTGACGGTCAGTCGCAACAGTGACGGCCAGTGGCCACAGTGACGGTCAGTCGCAACAGTGACGGCCAGTGGCAACAGTGACGGTCAGTCGCAACAGTGACGGCCAGTGGCAACAGTGACGGTCAGTGGCAACAGTGACGGTCAGTAACAACAGTGACGGTCAGTGGCAACAGTGACAGTCAGTGGCAACAGTGACGGTCAGCGCCTGGGGTGCAGTAGACTGATGGGTGTGGTCGACCTCTTGTCATTACGAGCACTGGATGACGAGGCAGAACTGAGCAGTAAATGTTGAAAATGTCCTGCAACTGACTGCCTAAGGTCACGGCGACTGATCCAGCGGTCGACAACAACTGATTGACGGTACATTACTGATGACGGCGGCGCGCGCGCACACTCACACAACAAAAGGTAGTAGCACCCGAGGCCTGTGTGGAACACATTTGTTTTTTTTGCAATTTGCCCCACGAGAGGGCTAGTTTATAGGGCACCTCTTACATCCTATGCAAGGCGAAGCACAAAAGCATTTACAACGCCCAACAGGGAAGCATGCGGAGCTAATGCTTGCCTTCTGTAACAGCAACGGGTGTCTCCCTCCCCACAGCTGACCTCCGACCACGGGTGCCTGACCTAACAGTGCGTGACCTGGCAATGCCTGACCCGGCAGTGCGTGACCTGGGAGAGCGTCAACACAACAGCTGTGAGCTGTTATACCACAGATTCTCAAAGGTTCTTACGATAAATAGTTCTCCAAACTGATGATGCAAAATCGTATGGGAAAGACTTAGCTTTACAGGACACGTTCACTTAACACCAGCTGTAGGAGATAACATGAAGTGAACCTAAATATTTACAAACATTCTTTACCCTTAGTTAATGTATCTAGTTAAGGTATAGACTCTCGGGTGTGGTGTTTGCCTCTTATTTTGGGATTATAATTTTCAGAGTTTGGCTGTGTTAAGACTGGGTTGGGTTGGGTCTCAGCTAAGGGTCTCCAAATACCTTGGTTAATAAGACTCATCTGAAGGAGGACTTACACATACCCTTCAGGAGCAGTGTTACCAATACAAACACCCTTCATGAGCAGTGTTACCAATACAAACACCCTACAGGAGCAGTGTTACCAATATAAACACCCTTCAGGACCAGTGTTACCACTATCAATACGCATAACCTTCTATAACACTGTTACCAATATCAGTACACATAACCTTCAGGAGCACTGTTACCAATCTCGGCCAGGAGCCTTGCAACACGCCAGACTTCTCCAGTTACTGCTTTTGTTCTCCCGTCTAGTGTGGCAACAACTCTCTTAATTACGTCCCCTCTCTCTCTCTCTCTCTCTCTCTCTCTCTCTCATTTCTTATTTTCGATTTTTCTTCTTTTATTCTCTTCTCTGTTGTTTATGCTATTGAGTTCAACTATCATACATGTCCCTGCCAGGCCACCAACCAACCCCCCGCCCCCTTCAACATCTTGTCACCCTTTCACACGCCGCCATCTTGTCACCCCCCCACCCCCCCAACATGTTGTCACCCCTTCACACCCCGCCATCTTGTCACCCCTTCACACCCCGCCATCTTGTCACCCCACCCCCCCAACATCTTGTCACCCCTTCACACCCCGCCATCTTGTCACCCCTTCACACCCCGCCATCTTGTCACCCCTTCACACCCCGCCATCTTGTCACCTGCCACCCACACCGACGACCCCTCCCTCCCACATAAGGACTTTCATTTACCTTTCACAGTATACTGAAGGGAAGAAAGTGATGACACATACCTGTAAACAAGAAGAAAGTGGTGTTACTATGTTAAGTATATTTACCGTGTACATAGATATAACAAAAGTGTAAAATATAAACAGTGGTATCAAGATATATATGAACGGGCGGAGTGGATGACTGACAGGCGGAGTGAGTGACTGACTGGTGGAGTGAGTGACTGACTGACTGACTGGCGGAGTGAGTGACTGACTGACAGGCGGAGTGAGTGACTGACTGACAGGCGGAGTGAGTGACTGACTGACTGGCGGAGTGAGTGACTGACTGACTGACTGACTGGCGGAGTGAGTGACTGACTGCCGGCGTGACTGACTAACTGCCGGCGTGACTGACTGACAGGTGAAGTGAAGCGATAACACTGTTTATCATCCACGGCTCCTCCATCATTAACTCTGTAATGGAGATAGTCAACTAAGCTGACCCTGGGCGAGTGGCGGGCGGCCCTATGAGTCATCCGTCAGGTGAGGGCGCGTGTCCTTCCCTGATGACGACCCCTGCAGGTTAATTAGGTTCAGGCGGAGGTGTACATTAATCACCATAACTAGAAGTCGCATCTTACCCATCGTCGACCATAGCCTGTGCAAAGAATAATTTATGGAGCCTGTACAGTCATGAACAATAGTCGCTGTACACACCTGGGACTCCGACCTGCTGGAATGAGTCCCCGGGTGGCGGTGTAATATTTCATCAAGGTTCAGTACAGAGTTAAAGGGAAGTGTTGTCCGTGACTCTCTCTCTCTCTCTCTCTCTCCGCCTCAGTAACTAGCGGCTAGTGAGTATATTAAGCCTCACATTCCTGAGACCTGTTGTGTATAACGGCAACTGGCAGAGAGGAATGGTAAAACATTAAAAAAGGAAAAATCGTTGATGACGGAGATTAAGTCCCTTTAAAACCTCAACCACGACCGTTGAAAGTGCCTATGGGTGAGTCCCTCCCTCCTCCACCTGCCCCCGCATCATCCAAACAGGCGACGTGATGTTGTACGAGCATTAGAGACACGCTATCTCCCCGCTATCTCCCCGCTATCTCGTCCTCTTCCCGCCCCAGGTTACACGCTGTCTCTCAGACGACCGTAGCTGCCTCTACCAACCCATTATTTTGTGTTTATTGCTGCCGCTCATAACCCAACATGTCGTACGCTGCCAGACGGAAGATGACGTAACATTGTTTTTCTTCGATTTAGCTTCACTCCCTTGTGTGTTTTGTGAGCAGATACAAGAAGATACGGAAACTTGAAGAAAGATGGGAAATGGTACACGATAAAGAGAGATATGGCGCAACACGTGTAGAAAGTGACACACACACACACACACAATATACAAAGACAACCCTTAACTTCAACAGTAACATACAACCGTGAACATGACTTCACTGTGTATACTGAGTCATCTGTATATATACTGTATTATTGTTATTGTCTTAGGTGTTTACTAACCTAGCATACAAGCTTAAAGACTTTAGTTACTGAAGTTTATTAAAATATTATAACACTAATTGGGTTTTTCTGGACTATACCTAACCATAGACGACTTCAAGTTAATACACAAACACATCATTAATCATAACATGACACCAACACTAACTTAACTAGATGAGTCACTTAGTATGATGACAAAGATAGCATACAACACCTCAGAGAGAGAGAGAATGTGGGTGTGTTTACATAAGAGTGTGTTTATATGCATAGGTGTGTGTGTGTGTGTGTGTGAGCTACGTTAAACTATACCTTATAAACAAAATCTTAACGACAACAAGGTCTTCGCCCCCCCTATAGAGATCACCATGACAACAAGATCCTCGTAAAAGCCACAGCAAGACCAGGTCCTCCTCCAAATGATGGTGATAGTGGTGGTGATAGTGATGATGTTGGTGATAGTGGTGATGGTGGTGGTGATTATGGTGATAGTGGTGATGTTGGTGGTGATAGTGATGATGTTGGTGATAGTGGTGGTGATGGTGGTAATGATGGTGATAGTGGTGGTGGTGATGTTGGTGGTAATAGTGATGATGTTGGTGATAGTGGTGATGATGGTGGTAATGATGGTGATAGTGGTGGTGGTGATGTTGGTGGTGATAGTGATGATGTTGGTGATAGTGGTGGTGATGGTGGTAATGATGGTGATAGTGGTGGTGGTGATGTTGGTGGTGATAGTGATGATGTTGGTGATAGTGGTGGTGGTGATGGTGATTGTGGCGATAGTGGTGATTGTGGCGATAGTGATGATAGTGATGATGGTGGTGGTGGTAGTGATGATGGTGGTGGTAGTGATGATGGTGGTGGTAGTGATAATGGTGGTGGTGGTGGTGATAATGGGTCTGTTTTCGGTTCAGTGAATGAATGCAACGTCCACATGTGTTTTGTGTTGATCAGGTGTTGATGTCACCAGCATACATAACGATGGAGGGCCTGACCTGACCTGACCTGACCTACCCACACCAAGGTTACAGTACCAGGGCCTCTCATCTCCAGGGGATAATTTTCATGTCCTCATTTACGTCCTTTGAGGCTAAACTGCAAGGGCGTGTTAGGCTATTATAGTAGTCACGGGTACAAGGTGGTGACAGGCTGAAATAGTGGTACACACACACACACACACACACGTGGGAACGTGAAGCAGCACCACCACAAGACTCGCTTTTTTTTTTTAGGTTAGTGAGGGAGCGAGTGGGCCCAACTGGTTCCCAAAAGTGCAATTCATCCCAGACCGCTCTTATCAGAAACACAAGCATAGAGTACGTTCACCTGTGTTACCTGTAGAACCTGTGTGTACCTGTGTGCACTTGTACAACCTGTGTTACCTGTGTACACCTGTGTCTACAAGGTTAGGTTAGGTTGAGATGGTTCGATGATTAAGATTAATCTCGTTCAATAAAATCCGACTCAACCATACATAGTTCAGTATTAACTCTGACTCAACGGTGACCACCAGAAGGTTAAGCGTTTGTGTGACGGTTGGCGAACTCTGCGGTCAGCCCACACCAGGTGCTGTGGTCACATGGATGGATGGATGGATGTTTTCGTTCAGTAAAATCTTCATATAAACTTACAATTTATTCAGCATGTATACTGACAGTGCAGGTATACAAACAATGGACCTAGACAGTGTAGGTATACAAACAATGTACCTAGACAGGGCAGGTAAACAAACAATGTACCTAGACAGTGCAGGTATACAAACAATGGACCTAGACAGTGTAGGTATACAAACAATGTACCTAGACAGGGCAGGTAAACAAACAATGTACCTAGACAGGGCAGGTATACAAACAATGTACCTAGACAGTGCAGGTATACAAACAATGTACCTAGACAGTGCAGGTATACAAACAATGTACCTAGACAGTGCAAGTAAACAAACAATGTACCTAGACAGTGTAGGTAAACAAACAATGTACCTAGACAGTGCAGGTATACAAACAATGTACCTAGACAGTGCAAGTAAACAAACAATGTACCTAGACAGTGCAGGTAAACAAACAATGTACCTAGACAGTGCAAGTAAACAAACAATGTACCTAGACAGTGCAAGTAAACAAACAATGTACCTAAACAGTGCAGGTATACAAACAATGTACCTAGACAGTGCAGGTATACAAACAATGTACCTAGACAGTGCAGGTATACAAACAATGTACCTAGACAGTGCAGGTATACAAACAATGGACCTAGACAGTGCAGGTATACAAACAATGTACCTAGACAGTGCAGGTATACAAACAATGGACCTAGACAGTGCAGGTAAACAAACAATGTACCCAGACATGGATTGTCAACAAAGCCCCCTACGTGTTTATTACCATTAAGGTCTCATAACCTCTGTGAATATGACAGCGCAGATGCTTGAGATAAACTCACTACGGTATATCTAACAAGGTACGTAGGTGTGTGTGTGTTAACAAGAATGAATACGACATGAGAAAGAGACCGACATTGTTCATACCACAACGACTGTACAAAAATGAACCTTTCGAGGAACAAGATACTCGGGGCAGAGCAGTAGTGTGTCTCGGGTTCATAAGTGAGTTCCGTCTTGATCTATGTAACGTGTGGCTTTACTGATAAAAACACATTACACTCAACACCATAAGAACATGACCCAGCCAGTCTTCACAGTATACCCAGATCTTACACTCTCGGACTTATACACAAAGATTATCTGTTAGTCATCCCCACACTAGTGTTAAGAGAGCGTATATAGTGTAAACAGTATCAGTGTAATTCCGATACCATTTTACACGTAATCATTTTGTTTCTGGCTAAAGATAGCCGCTTACAAACATTCTTAACATCTTCAGTTACAAGAAAACTTAAGCGTAAGATCATGTGAGTGTACTGACCCAGCACTATCGTGAGCCTGGGGCCAACATACCCTCCCAGTATTACAAACATGCATGACGGCTTTCCCTCTTCACTGCACAACACCAACTGCTTCAATATTTTCGTTCGGCAGAACAAAAAAGCCTGGGCGAAGATATGAAAGGTTGCGTCACTGGCCGGCCGCTCAACATACACTCCACCACCACCTTCACAACAGCTGATTCCTGCTGGTCGGTAATTGACGTGTGGACCGCGCGTCGAGGACCTGGTCATACCTTAGCCCCTACCAGAGGCCTGGGCACGTTGGGCTGCGGGAATGACACGCCAAAATAATAGATTCCATAAAGAAGCTTCCCAGATATGTGGATCTTACCGGCGCCATCTGTTGCTGAGGTTTTTTTCCTCGGCGCCAAGACGCCATCACCCGCCAGTACAATATGTTAGAGTTCACTGCATGGCAGAGAGGAAGATCTACCTAGGTCTTAGGGAACATTATATTCTCACACACACACACACGCTCACGCTCACACACACACACACGCTCACACACACGCGCGCCAGCGGACACGCACGCACGCACGCGGGCACGTACAAACAAGCACACTCCAATGCGTCAAGAAGTGGCAGGCAAACCCACTATGTAGGGTGGCTCTGGTATTCTACGGCGCACTGAAAGGCAACACCGACGGCCGAACGCATGAGAGAGAGAGAGAGAGAGAGAGAGAGAGAGAGAGAGAGAGGAATTATAAAAATGCAAATGAGCGGATTGGTCTACAGTTGTGTGAGTACGGACAGTCACTCTCAACTATACTGTAGGTGCAGGAGGCGGTGGTGATGATGAGTGGCGGTGGTGATGATGATGGTGGCGGTGGTGATGATGGTGGTGGTGGTGGTGATGATGGTGGTAGTGGTGATGGTGGTAGTGGCGGTAATGGTAATGGTGTTGGCAATAGTGGTAATGGTGGTGGTGGTGGTGATGATGGTGGTAGTGGTGATGGTGGTAGTGGCGGTAATGGTGTTGGCAATAGTGGTAATGGTGATGATGGTGGCGGTAACCACAGGCGGGGTTTTACGACAACGGAGACTCACGTATAATGTGGTCCAATATTTAACGAGGTGGAGGGAGGCTGTGTGTACCTGGTGCTATATATAGAGGCCGGGTCAGTGATGTGGGTGGGGGCCAGCGTCTAGGTTCATGGTACAGCCGCGGTTCGTCTATTAGTACCACTGTGGTTCGTCTATTAGTACCACTGTGGTTCATCTATTAGTACCACTGTGGTTCATCTATTAGTACCACTGTGGTTCATCTATTAGTACCACTGTGGTTCATCTATTAGTACCACTGTGGTTCATCTATTAGTACCACTGTGGTTCATCTATTAGTACCACTGTGGTTCATCTCTCTTTCTCTACGTGAGATAGGGAAGGAAAGCAGCAGTCTGCTCCACCTACTAAGCAGTATTTGACAGAGGTTAGGTTAGGTTAGCTTAGGTTTGAGCTGAATAAAATAGTGAAAGGGTTAAGTTAATTGGGGTTAAGTTAAGTCTCATTTGGTTAAGTTTAGATAAATTATCTTTCAATAACTTTAAATTGGGGGAAGTTCATCAAGTGATTACCTCCAAATTATCACCTGGAGGATACAGTGTAGGCTGCTGGAGACCACCACCTCCAGAGCGCCTCCACCTACGGCACCACCACCTCCAGAGCGCCTCCACCAACGGCACCACAACATCCAGGGCGCCTCCACCTACGACACCACAACACCCAGGGCACCTCCACCTACGACACCAAAACACCCAGGGCGCCTCCACCTACGACACCACAACACCCAGGGCGCCTCCACCTACGACACCACAACATCCAGGGCGCCTCCACCTACGACACCACAACATCCAGGGCGCCTCCACCTACGACACCACAACATCCAGGGCGCCTCCACCTACAACACCACAACATCCAGGGCGCCTCCACCTACAACACCACAACATCCAGGGCGCCTCCACCCACGACACCACAACATCCAGGGCGCCTCCACCCACGACACCTCAACATCCAGGGCGCCTCCATCTACGACACCACAACATCCAGGGCGCCTCCACCACCACATGACCTGGCGCAACCTCAGGTAATTGTTGGTAATGCTCAGTGATTGGTGCGGTGTAACGTAATCTACATAACCTAGTGGCTGTGACTGCTCTCTCTCTCTCTCTCTCTCTCTCTCTCTCAGTGGCTTCGTGGTGGTGACATGTAATATGGACTATATTTCTCTATACCTTCCTCTGATTCTTCATTTGAGAGAGAGAGAGACTCTCCTGACGTCACAGCTACACTAAATGAAAGAGACTCAACAACAGGTACGACCCGAGCCAATGAACCGTAACGTAATGATAATTTCTGTACTAGCCCGAGTCACCTGGTGGGCTGACCTCACGTAATGATAACACTACTACTACTATTCTACTACTACTAATAATAATATTATTACTAATAATAACACCAATAACATTATTAATAATAATAACAACAAAAACATTACCACTAAAAATAAAAAAAAAATAAAAATAATAAAAAAAAAAAAATATAATAATAATAATAATAATAATAATAATAATACTAATAATAATAATAATAATACTGTACTCATCATCACACAGTTAAACCCCACATACACACAGTACAAAACAATAACAACAGCAACAACAACAACAGTACACATTCCAGAAGTGGCTCCAGAGTTAACATACATAGAGGAACTGACACAATAACAGGTGAAATGCTGCAGCAAATACTTAAGGGAACTGTCGTGTGGTTGACCCCTAGTGTACTACACCTGTGGGGAGGGTACACAAACAACCTGGTCGATGGTACACATGGTACACCTCAAGAGTACCCACTAATTCCTGTGATACTCTGGCATGTGACGGGTACACACAGCCACTTCCACTCACTGCTGACCTTCTGGTGTGGTTTAAACCCTCTGGGTACAATGGTTTTAACCCTCTGGGAACGATGGTTTTTAACCCTCTGGGAACGATGGTTTAATCCTCTGAGGACGATGGTTTAACCCTCTGGGGACGATGGTTTAACCCTCTGGGGACGATGGTTTAACCCTCTGGGGACGATGGTTTAACCCTCTGGGGATGATGGTTTTCCCTCTTAGGTTGATGGTTTAACCCTCTGGGGACAATGGTTTTAACCCTCTGGGGACAATGGTTTTAACCCTCTGGGAAAAATGGTTTAATCCTCTGAGGACGATGGTTTAACCCTCTGGGGATGATGGTCTAACCCCCTGGGACGATGGATTAACCCTCTGGGGACAATGGTTTAACCCTCTGTGGATGATGATTTTCATCCCTCTGGGGACGATGGTTTTAACCCTCTGGGGACGATGGTTTTAACCCTCTGGGGACGATGGTCTTAACCCTCTGGGGACGATGGTTTAACCCTCTGGGGACGATGGTTTAACCCTCTGGGGACGATGGCTTAACCCTCTGGGGACAATGGTTTTAACCCTCTGAGGACGATGGTTTAACCCCCTGGGGACGATGGTTTAACCCTCTGGGGACGATGGTTTAACCCTCTGGGGACGATGGCTTAACCCTCTGGGGACGATGGTTTAACCCTCTGGGGACGATGGCTTAACCCTCTGAGGACGTTGGTTTAACCCTCTGAGGACGATGGTTTAACCCTCTGAGGACGTTGGTTTAACCCTCTGAGGACGATGGTTTAACCCTCTGAGGATAACGATTTAACCCTCTGAAGGTTAACCCATATTTTTCAACTATTTAAGCCACCGTCCTCAACGGGTTAAGTAATACGATTTTTGTTTTCAGATTAATATCATCATATTTATGAAACGTTATTAAAATCTAAGTGTACAGTACTGTATTCTGAGGTAAGTTCGTACAGTGAAGTGCCGTAAGGTTACCAAATAGATCAAGGTAGCAATGTAAGAGACCTTGTTACCGCGTTAAGTACCAATCTAGAACATAGAGGCACCACACCATTGTAGTAGACTTCAATCAGTATCCATAGCAGCCACCTGGGCACGGGGCAAACTAAGAAAGCAACATGTACTTCCCTCTCTACTGCCCACAAGCAACACCTGACAGTGCCCTGGGTCCGATTCCACAAGGATTCCTACTATGAAATATCTAGCAGTTTGACTTTAGAACACAACACTACACTGAGACTTAACTAGAAACGTTCATTGAGCACCAGTTAGGAGACTAAGTTAACAGGATATTTTGTAAATCCTGATTGGTGGTGTGTAGTGGAAGACTCGGTGTTTGATTGACTGTCATCTGTCTGGCAGAGAAAGACTGTCAGGTCAATGGTTAGACTGATGGCTGGGAATGACGCGAGTCGCCTTATGGGAGGAGGAGGAGGAGGAGGAATAGGAGGAAGGTAGGAAGAGGAATAAGAAATAAGAACACGAATAAGGAGAAAAGAGACGGAGGAGGAGGAGGAAGAATAGGAAGGGGATGAGAAGGGTGAGGTAGGAGAGGAGAGGAAGGAGAGGAGAGGAAGGAGAGGAGGAAGAGGAAGAAGGAATAAGAAATCAGAATACGAATAAGGAGATGGAAGAGGAGGAGATGGAAGAGTAGAAAGAGGAGGAAGGAGAGGAGAAGGAACATGAAGAAATTAGAAATAAGAAACAAGAATACGAATAAGGAGGAGGAGGAGGAGCCCCGACTACTCCACCTTCGTGTCGCCACAACAACAGGTTTTTTCCAGCTTTTACCACAGCAACAACCACTATCACCACAGCAACCACCAACACTACCACTATCACCACAGCAGCCACCAACACTACCACTATCACTACAGCAACAACCAACACTACCACTATCACCACAGCAGCCACCAACACTACCACTATCACTACAGCAGCCACCAACACTACCACTATCACTACAGCAACAACCAACACTACCACTATCACTACAGCAACCACCAACACTACCACTATCACTACAGCAACCACCAACACTACCACTATCACTACAGCAACCACCAACACTACCACTATCACTACAGCAACCACCAACACTACCACTATCACTACAGCAACCACCAACACTACCACTATCACTACAGCAACCACCAACACTACCACTATCACTACAGCAACCACCAACACTACCACTATCACTACAGCAACCACCAACACTACCACTATCACTACAGCAACCACCAACACTACCACTATCACTACAGCAACCACCACCACCACCACCTCATCAGACCACCATGAAGAAGCCGAAAATATACCACAGAAGGCGGCCTTTACTGACGATACTCACGGTGAGTTACCACTACCTAAAAGACTTGAGTGACGCACCAGGGAAGGAGTGACGTACCAGGGAGGGAGAGAAGCACCAGAGAGGGAGTGACGGACCAGGGAAGGAGTGACATACCAGGGAGGGAGAGAAGCACCAGGGAGGGAGTGACGGACCAGGGAAGAAGTGACGTACCAGGGAGGGAGAGAAGCACCAGGGAGGGAGTGACGGACCAGGGAAGGAGTGACATACCAGGGAGGGAGAGAAGCACCAGGGAGGGAGTGACGGACCAGGGAAGGAGTGACATACCAGGGAGGGAGAGAAGCACCAGGGAAGGAGTGACGGACCAGGGAGGGAGAGAAGCACCAGGGAGGGAGTGACGGACCAGGGAAGGAGTGACATACCAGGGAGGGAGAGAAGCACCAGGGAGGGAGTGACGCACCAGGGAAGGAGTGACGCACCAGGGAGGGAGGGAAGCACCAGAGAGGGAGTGACGGACCAGGGAAGGAGTGACATACCAGGGAGGGAGAGAAGCACCAGGGAGGGAGTGACGCACCAGGGAGGGAGTGACGTACCAGGGAGGGAGGGAAGCACCAGAGAGGGAGTGACGGACCAGGGAAGGAGTGACATACCAGGGAGGGAGAGAAGCACCAGGGAGGGAGTGACGGACCAGGGAAGGAGTGACATACCAGGGAGGGAGAGAAGCACCAGGGAGGGAGAGAAGCACCAGGGAGGGAGAGACGCACCAGACTCCCATATCTATAATACGACAAAGGCTCAATATCACCACAACACGACACAATTCGACATGACACGACAAACACAAGACGACTACACAGCACCACAACAACAACACGTACGACCATGACTTACCTCTGGATGTACAGGTGAGGGTGGTGGATGATGTAGTGGGGAGGGAAAGTGAACACTCCTCCTCTCCCACCTGTGCCATTACCAACCCCCCTTCCTCTATTCCACTACCTCTCTCCTCCACTAACCTCCCCTCTATACCACTAACCTCCCCTCTATACCACTAACCTCCCCTCTATACCACTAACCTCCCCTCTATACCACTAACCTCCCCTCTATACCACTAACCTCCCCTCTATACCACTATACCATCACCTTCTTCCTCCTTTCCATCCCATACCACCACCTCTCCCACCCAGTTGAATACAATTTGGGTCTGTCAAAAAGAACCCTTAAAACTGTAATTAGGAAAGAACTTATTGATGAGTTTGACGCAACTAGACAAGTGCAAACAGGCACTAGTCGACCCATAGCTTACCATGATGAGATGTATCAAGTGAAACATGTATATGGAGCAAGTAACAAGATCACTAGATTACAAGATGTTGTCACCGCTAGATTAAGGTTAGGATATAAGTACCTTTGGCAGTATGTTCCTCAAGCAGATGTAAACAAAACTAAATGTAAAGTGTGTGGCCAGACATATGGCCACACACTTGAACACTACGTCCTCGACTGTGTGAAGATAGAACCTTTTAAGGACAGGTCCAAGCACACTGTGTGTGAAATGGCACAACACTTCATCTCTAATGGCAAGATAGCCGACATATTAAAATTGTATCCACTTTTTTGCACTTAGTAACTATATCAGTTCTCATGTACAGAACCAAATACGAATGTGCTTGAATACCTCCCACGTAAATGTGAATAACAAAGTGTGCGGCCAGACATACTGCATCACACGCCTGTACTCACGCATTTGTGAATAAGTTACCCTTTATGTATAGAACTAAACAAATAATGTAAATGAAATACTGTGTAACATTCAGTGCCATAATATCCTGACAACGGGGGTTAATTATTATGACCCTTTGTAAACCCTACTCTGTAATCCTTTTGCGCTACCGCTCACAGGATGAGTGTGGGGTGCACAATAAAGTAGCCGCTGCAAGCGGCAAAATCAAAATCAATCCCACCCAGCCATCACCTTTCGTCATGCCTTCTCCCATCTCATACCCCCCCCTCCCCACCACCTGTGTTGGGGGGGGGGGGGCTGTAGGTCAAGAGATCCTGTACAGGATATCCTCCCTCAGCCTCACACTCAGTCCTTCACGCCGCATACATACACGCACCTGGCGGCTCTTGTGTACTGTAGGTGACCAAACGTTGTGAACATTTAGACGAGGAGATCACGCAGGCACACACACACACACAGGCACACACACACAGGCACACACACACACACACACACACACACACACACACACACACACACACATTCTTCAACAATGAAGTGGTTGTGTCGTTATTGCGCACCACAGCCCCTCCTGGTGATGCTCTCATGGTCTGGTACTTACACACACACACACACATCCACCCTACACCTGCACACACACACACCCTACACCTGCACACACACACAGGGGAGTGTCATGTGTACGAGGGAATGTTAAGTGTGTCAGGGAAATGTCAAGTGTGTCAGGGAAGTGTCAAGTGTGTCAGGGAAGTGTCAAGTGTGTCAGGGAAGTGTCAAGTGTGTCAGGGAAGTGTCAAGTGTGTCAGGGAAGTGTCAAGTGTGTCAGGGAAGTGTCAAGTGAATAAAGCAGCATCATAGAAGACTAAAACAGTGTGTTGAGGGTCTTGTAATTAAGTGTGACGTGTTTGTATATAAGTGTGACGGGCATGGTGGTAGTAATGAAGGCACGACTCTGGTTACTTTAATACCCTCACTACCTAGCACGTCCCGCTTGTTAAGTGCGTCGGGAATATATAACTTACACTTGACATGAGGCGCATTATGTATAACGACCATGTCTACTGACCATAAATGTATTTTGTTCTTATTTCAGTTAATTACTGTACTACACCCAAGGTCCGAGTCTTATAAAAGGTCCTACGTTTTAGTTTCCTCGTAAGTTAACTTGTAAGAAGACACCCGACTGTCTGACTAAGTTAAAGTACTTTATACGAGTCCACCTTAATTAGATACGTTCACTTAGCATCAGTTAGGAGACAAATGCAACCGACAGTTAACAAGACGTAAACCTGTACCTATACTGGGTATAACTGTATAAGGTTTATATAGGACGGTTCATATATCACCCTACACAAGGTTTATACACACAGGACAGAGAAACTAACCTAACCTCTACTTCCACACAACAGTCCAGTACTCGCCAACTTCAAGATAAACGGAGGAGAATGAAAAGAAAGACGTTTAAAAGTTGCACATCACCTGTGACAACACTATCCAGACCCTGATGTGTGAGAGAGAGAGAGAGAGAGAGAGAGAGAGAGAGAGAGAGAGAGAGATATTGGACAGGTAACAGAAAAACTCTGGGTGATAATGATCTTTTAAATACCAAAGATGTATAAATGAACATTAAATAATAATAATAATAATAATAATAATAATAATAGTAATAGTAATAGTAATAATAATAGTAATAATAATAATAGTAATAATAATAATAATAATAATATAGTACTGAATAAATTGCAGTGATAGTAGTATATGATGCACCCACCCGCACCCACCTCTCACTCACCATACACCCACCCTCATCCCCGCGTGTGTCATCCACCTCTCACTCACGCACCCTCACCCCCGTGTGTCATCCACCCCTCACTCACCCACGGCAATGATTCACAGGAGCACGTTCGAACACCACCATTGTCACTAGTTCAAGGTACTGCTCCAGATGCCTCGCTCACACAAACCGCCCTCGGGGTTCAGGAAAGTAACAGGTGGTGACTGTAAGCTCACCTTGCATGTCTAGGTGACGAAACCACACCCTAACCTGCCACCTACAAGCACAACACTCGCCTACAAGCACTTATTCTGTATCTAACCATACATCTACCAGTCTATTTATCTATCCATCAGGTAAAATTCGCTTACAAGCATAACAAATCACCTTCAGGCAACACCTTTCATACCCAGGAGATGCTACCCACCAAGTGCCTGAAGGCGAGGCGACCAACCTGTTGGAGGAACCTGGAGGGGCAGAAGCAACACCTGGAGGACCAGTTTGTCAGGGAGGGGGAGGGAGTGTGGTGAGGAGGGAAGTGGGAGGGAGGGATAGAGTGCAGGAGGGAGGGAGGGAGGGTAGTGGGGTGGGAAGGGAGTGATTTTAGAGAGGAGGGAAGGAGAGAACTTAAGACAGAGTGAGTTTAGGAAGGAGGGAGGGAAGGAGTTTAAGAGGAGGAAGAGAGGGGAGGGAGTTTAGGAGGGAAAGAGGGACGGTCTGAGAGGGAAGGTCTGAGAGGGAAAGAGGGACGGTTTGAGAGGGAAGGAAGGACGGTTTGAGAGGGAAGGAAGGAGTGAGAGGGAGGCAGGACCACACGCAGCTCCTCTCCACAAGTTCGCCTCATGCATAATGTAAAAGATTCCATAACGTCACACGGGCGAGGCGGTGAGTGCAGGTAGTGAGGAGATGAAAGTGTGGTTAGGTTAGGTGAAGTCTGGTTAGGTTAGCTTAGGTTAGGTCTGATTGGGTTACGTTAGGTTAGGTCTGATTGGGTTAGGTTAGGTCTAATTGGGTTAAGTTAGGTTAGGTCTGATTGGGTTACGTTAGGTTAGGTGAAGTCTGGTTAGGTTAGCTTAGGTTAGGTCTGATTGGGTTACGTCAGGTTAGGTCTGATTGGGTTAGGTTAGGTCTGATTGGGTTAAGTTAGGTTAGGTCTGATTGGGTTACGCTAGGTTAGGTCTGATTGGGTTACGTTAGGTTAGGTGAAGTCTGGTTAGGTTAGGTTAGGTTAGGTCTGATTGGGTTACGTTAGGTTAGGTCTGATTGGGTTACGTTAGGTTAGGTCTGATTGGGTTACGTTAGGTTAGGTCTGATTGGGTTACGTTAGGTTAGGTCTGATTGGGTTAGGTTTGGTCTGATTGGGTTAGGTTAGGTCTGATTGGGTTAGGTTAGGTCTGATTGGGTTACGTTAGGTTAGGTCTGATTGGGTTACGTTAGGTTAGGTCTGATTGGGTTACGCTGTTAGGTCTGATTGGGTTAAGTTAGGTTAGGTCTGATTGGGTTACGTTAGGTTAGGTCTGATTGGGTTGGTTAGGTCTGATTGGGTTACGTTAGGTCTGATTGGGTTACGTTAGGTCTGATTGGGTTACGTTAGGTCTGATTGGGTTACGTTATACTCCACAAACCACCCAAAATCTCTACCTGACTCGATTCATCATCACCATCATCAACTCTCTCAAAACAAACACCAAGGTCCTATAACCCAGCAGTAGAAGGACAAGAGACGGCATAACACAGGTGACGGTGATGCTGCCGAGGTAGAGTCACCATCAGCCAGTCACAGGTGTCACTGACTCGTTCATAACCACCACACAGGTGTATATCGTCAAGTAATTTGGTGTGAATAGTTGTCTTCTGGTCTACCGATATATTAAAGTGTTCTGATCTACTAATATACGCGTTCTGATTTACCGATATATTAGGTGTTTTGATCTACCGAAATATTTAAGTGTTCTGATCCACCGATAGAATAAAACGTTCTGATCTACAGATAGAATAAAATATTCTGATCTTCAGATATATTAAAGTGTTCTGGTCTACCAATAAACTTAAGTGCTCTGATATACTAATATATATACTGTACGTTCTGATCTACCGGTCTACCGATATATGAAAGCGTTCTGATCTACCGAGGTATGGACTATCGTTCTGATCTACCAAGACAATAAACCAACCATCTTCTCTAAATATTCATCCAGCTCAGTTCAGCTCCGTCCCAAACCCACCGACTCATTAACGTCTCGGTACATCTCCGTATGTTAATGAGTAGTACATCAGGTGTCCGCCAGGTGGGTGCAATGTTTTGGTGAGTGTGTGCAGAGGGGCGGCTGGTGTTGGACGTGTTGGCCCTCTGGTGTTGGACGCGTTGGCCCTCTGGTGTTGGACGCGTTGGCCCTCTGGTGTTGGACGCGTTGGCCCTCTGGTGTTGGACGCGTTGGCCCTCTGGTGTTGGACGCGTTGGCCCTCTGGTGTTGGACGCGTTGGCCCTCTGGTGTTGGACGCGTTGGCCCTCTGGTGTTGGACGCGTTGGCCCTCTGGTGTTGGACGCGTTGGCCCTCTGGTGTTGGACGCGTTGGCCCTCTGGTGTTGGACGCGTTGGCCCTCTGGTGTTGGACGCGTTGGCCCTCTGGTGTTGGACGCGTTGGCCCTCTGGTGTTGGACGCGTTGGCCCTCTGGTGTTGGACGCGTTGGCCCTCTGGTGTTGGACGCGTTGGCCCTCTGGTGTTGGACGCGTTGGCCCTCTGGTGTTGGACGCGTTGGCCCTCTGGTGTTGGACGCGTTGGCCCTCTGGTGTTGGACGCGTTGGCCCTCTGGTGTTGGACGCGTTGGCCTTCTGGTGTTGGACGCGTTGGCCTTCTGGTGTTGGACGCGTTGGCCTTCTGGTGTTGGACGCGTTGGCCTTCTGGTGTTGGACGCGTTGGCCTTCTGGTGTTGGACGCGTTGGCCTTCTGGTGTTGGACGCGTTGGCCTTCTGGTGTTGGACGCGTTGGCCTTCTGGTGTTGGACGCGTTGGCCTTCTGGTGTTGGACGCGTTGGCCTTCTGGTGTTGGACGCGTTGGCCTTCTGGTGTTGGACGCGTTGGCCTTCTGGTGTTGGACGCGTTGGCCTTCTGGTGTTGGACGCGTTGGCCTTCTGGTGTTGGACGCGTTGGCCTTCTGGTGTTGGACGCGTTGGCCTTCTGGTGTTGGACGCGTTGGCCTTCTGGTGTTGGACGCGTTGGCCTTCTGGTGTTGGACGCGTTGGCCTTCTGGTGTTGGACGCGTTGGCCTTCTGGTGTTGGACGCGTTGGCCTTCTGGTGTTGGACGCGTTGGCCTTCTGGTGTTGGACGCGTTGGCCTTCTGGTGTTGGACGCGTTGGCCTTCTGGTGTTGGACGCGTTGGCCTTCTGGTGTTGGACGCGTTGGCCTTCTGGTGTTGGACGCGTTGGCCTTCTGGTGTTGGACGCGTTGGCCTTCTGGTGTTGGACGTGTTGGCCTTCTGGTGTTGGACGTGTTGGCCTTCTGGTGTTGGACGTGTTGGCCTTCTGGTGTTGGACGTGTTGGCCTTCTGGTGTTGGACGTGTTGGCCTTCTGGTGTTGGACGTGTTGGCCTTCTGGTGTTGGACGTGTTGGCCTTCTGTTGTTGGACGTGTTGGCCTTCTGTTGTCTGGTGTTGGGACTTATTCGGCCACACCGTCTCTCCTAATTATGTTAATGTTGGGATTAAAGTTTGTTGTACATTTTGTTTCATTCTTCTCGGTGGTGACGTGTTCAAGAGTTCTCGTCTTCTTCATTTGGTTGTGGCGCGGCTGGTTTTGGTGGTGGTGCCATGGGTCGTGTCTACCATCACTGGGAGACGAAGGGTCGTTTCTGTGGCACTCAGTTCAATGGTAGTAGTCAAAGGGTCGTTTCCATGGTACTCAGCCCAACAATGGTAGTCGGGAGGTCGTTGCCATGAGGTCAGGTTGCTACCAGCCGGGAGCAAGAGGGGGCAAGACACGCACGCACACACACACACGCACACGCACACACACGCGCACACACACACGCGCGCGCGCGCGTCGTCCAGGCCAGCAGCTCCCCTGACTCAGCTCATTACAGCACCACGCAAGCCTCCACCGCCCGACACAACACCTCTGTTTTGCCAACCAGCCAGTCTAAACGATCACCTTGTTGACTGGCTGGCCGACGCTACGTCAGTCAACAATTACTACAGCCAGTCTGGACGTCTACCCCGAGAAACAGACAGACAGGTGCAATGTCACCTGTCTGTCGAACTTTACTTATACAAGGGGAAAGTCAAGTCAAGTTTGGCTTGGTATCGAATACATTAGATTAAGTTAAGTTGGGTTGGACGCGGTTATTAGATCGGGTTTGGTAAGGTCAGATTTGGTTATTTTTAGTAAGATCAGGTCAGGGTGGGTTGTGTTGTGCTAGGTCAGGTTATATCATCTCTGATAAGGGTACGGTAGATTAAAACAGGTTATAATTATTTAGAGGTATGTTATATATTACGTTATAACTTACCGAATAATATATAACAACACATTTATCAAAGTATGTACCTTAATTCACACACAGACATATTATATATATAATATATATATATATAATATATATATATATATATATATATATATATATATATATATATATATATATATATATATATATATATATACACCTTCCAGTGATCGATCGAAAATAATACTTATCAATTATAAAAATACACCTGAACTGAACAACAATTTATCATACCCTACTTACAGGTAACGTTGAACAAAGAACATCACTTTCCAAAACTTCAATGATAGTTTGTAAAAGTTCAGCCATTAAAAAACTAACAATGATTAAAAGACAATGAGAGTTAACAATGAGAATGAAATAGTGGGTAATAGATTAAGTTTAGGTGTATGTCAAGAGGAGAGTGAACCTTCTTGTTAACTTTCATTATTCTCTATGACACAATAAACGACGAAATGGTTATTGAAAGACGACAATGGCTAATGAAGGAAGGCATAATGGCTAGTGAAAGAAGGCATAATGGCTAGTGAAAGAAGACATAATGGCAAATGAAAGAAGACATAATGGCAAATGAAAGAAGGCATAATGGCTAGTGAAAGAAGACATAATGGCTAGTGAAAGAAGGCATAATGGCTAGTGAAAGAAGGCATAATGGCAAATGAAAGAAGGCATAATGGCTAGTGAAAGAAGACATAATGGCTAGTGAAAGAAGGCATAATGGCTAGTGAAAGAAGGCATAATGGCTAATGAAAGAAGACATAATGGCCAATGAAAGAAGACATAATGGCTAATGAAAGAAGACATAATGGCTCGTGAAAGAAGGCATAATGGCTAATGAAAGAAGACATAATGGCTAGTGAAAGAAGACATAATGGCTCGTGAAAGAAGACAATGGCTCGTGAAAGAAGACATAATGGCTAGTGAAAGAAGACATAATGGCTCATGAAAGAAGGCATAATGGCTAATGAAAGAAGACATAATGGCCAATGAAATAAGACATAATGGCTAATGAAAGAAGGCATAATGGCTAATGAAAGAAGGCATAATGGCTAGTGAAAGAAGGCATAATGGCTAGTGAAAGAAGGCATAATGGCTCGTGAAAGAAGGCATAATGGCTAGTGAAAGAAGACATAATGGCTAATGAAAGAAGACATAATGGCTAGTGAAAGAAGGCATAATGGCTAGTGAAAGAAGGCATAATGGCTCGTGAAAGAAGGCATAATGGCTAGTGAAAGAAGACATAATGGCTCGTGAAAGAAGGCATAATGGCTAGTGAAAGAAGACATAATGGCTAATGAAAGAAGGCATAATGGCTAGTGAAAGAAGGCATAATGGCTAATGAAAAGACATAATGGCTAATGAAAGAAGGCATAATGGCTAGTGAAAGAAGGCATAATGGCTAGTGAAAGAAGGCATAATGGCTAGTGAAAGAAGGCATAATGGCCAATGAAATAAGACATAATGGCTAGTGAAAGAAGGCATAATGGCTAATGAAAAGACATAATGGCCAATGAAATAAGACATAATGGCTAATGAAAGAAGGCATAATGGCTAGTGAAAGAAGGCATAATGGCTAGTGAAAGAAGACAATGGCTCGTGAAAGAAGGCATAATGGCTAATGAAAGAAGACATAATGGCTAATGAAAGAAGGCATAATGGCTAGTGAAAGAAGGCATAACGGCTAATGAAAGAAGACATCGTAAAGTGAAGACAAAAAACGATTAGGTTAGTTAGATATCCTCAAAATGGTTAATGTTCATGATATGGTAAACGTTATTCTCGGGTTATGTGTCAAATTTAATGGTATATATCAGTGTCACGTAAGCGTATACAGTGTTATATTAGCGGGGGTCACTTAGAGGTCAGGTAAGGGTGGCAGGTTGTGGTGGATAGGGTGGGGTGGCAGTAGGTGGGGTGGCAGAGTGGAGTGGCAAGGTGGGGTGGCAGAGTGGGGTGACAAGGTGGGGTGGCAGGGTGGGGTGGCAGGGTGTGGTGGTAGAGTGTGGTGGCAAGGTGGGGTGGCAGAGTGGGGTGGTAGAGTAGGATGGCAGAGTGTGGTGGCAGAGTGGGGTGGCAGGGTGGGGTGGCAGAGTGGGGTGGTAGAGTAGGATAGCAGAGTGTGGTGGCAGAGTGGGGTGGCAGGGTGGGGTGGCAGGGTGGGGTGGTAGAGTAGGATAGCAGAGTGTGGTGGCAGAGTGGGGTGGCAGGGTGGGGTGGCAGAGTGGGGTGGCAAGGTGGGGCGGTAGACTGGGATGGCAGTGTGGTGGCAGAGTGGGATGGCAGGGTAGGGTGGCAGGGTAGGGTGGCAAGGTGGGGTGGTAGAGTGTGGTGGCTAGGTGGGGTGGCTGAGTGTGGTGGCAGGGTGTTGTGGTAGAGCGGGGTGTACAGAGTGGGATGGTAGAGTGGGATGGCAGGATGGGATGGCATACTAAGGTGGCGGCAGATTGGGAAGGCAGAGTAGCTGACTAGAGTGGCAATAGTGGGTGGCAGACTAGGGTGGCGACAATGGGTGGTAGACTAGAACTAAGAGGTGACGACAGTGGGTGGCAGACTGACTGACACCAAGTACCTAATAAGGAGATCTGGTGTATGGTAAACAGCTCGGGGTGGCAAGGACGGGGGGCGGCTTCCTCGAGGTCCCCATCAACACACAATATTATCTTATCGATTATCTTTATTATTACTACTTCATTTATTTACTATTTTCATGTTTGTTTAGGACTTATGTGACTTTCACTTGTTGGTTCTGAGAGAGAGAGAGAGAGACACGTCGCTTGAGCCCATAACATAACACCTGGCTAACAGGGGTCATTACTGAAACACAAGGTAAGTTAATTGAAAGTAATGATTAGCTTCCCCACAGGTAACCCCTACACAGGTGTCCCCCACACAGGTAACCCCCCCCCCCCCCACACAGGTGTCCCCCACACAGGTGTCCCCCACAGGTGAGTCAGAGCGAACAGCGGACATCCTTGACCTAGTTTACTGGGGCAGGTAGGAAACACGCTCAGATAAGACCTCCTACCCTCCCTCCTACCCTCCCTCCCTCCCTTCTCACTCCCTACCTCCCTCCCCTCCCCTCCTCAATCCTTAGTAGCGTCGCCAGGGAGGATATGAAAGGTAGGACGTGGGAGGGAGGAGAGGGAAGGGGGTAACTGGAGGCTGAATGACCCTTGATCCCTAGCCCGCCCTCCCTCCCTCCCTATAGATGACATGGAAGGGAGAAGGGCTTGGTAGAGGGACCTTGACTACCCTCACCCCCCCCCCCCACCCTTCACCATCTGTCTAGAATTCATCAGCATCTGAGGACAAGACAGACTCACCTGGAAGAATTAGCATCAAGACAAGAGTAATGTTGATCTTGAGAATTATTTACCTGAACAAATTAATAAATCACCTGAAGATCATCCAAGTTTATATCACCTGATGATTAAACACCCTAACACTATCTAGAGAGAGGGGGAGGAGGTTAGGTTAGGTTAAGTGAGCCTGGTTAGGTTAAGTGAGCCTAGTTAGGTTTGGTTAAGTGAGCCTGGTTAGGTTAGTTTAAGTGAGCCTGGTTAGGTTTGGTTAAGTGAGCCTGGTTAGGTTAGTTTAAGTGAGCCTGGTTAGGTTAGGTTAGTTTAAGTGAGCCTGGTTAGGTTTGGTTAAGTGAGCCTGGTTAGGATTGGTTAAGTGAGCCTGGTTAGGTTTGGTTAAGTGAGCCTGGTTAGGTTTGGTTAAGTGAGCCTGGTTAGGTTTGGTTAAGTGAGCCTGGTTAGGTTAAGTGAGCCTGGTTAGGTTAAGTGAGCCTGGTTAGGTTAAGTGAGCCTGGTTAGGTTTGGTTAAGTGAGCCTGGTTTGGTTAAGTTAAGTGAGCCTGGTTAGGTTAAGTGAGCCTGGTTAGGTTTGGTCAAGTGAGCCTGGTTAGGTTTGGTTAAG